>JAAXYX010001977.1:0-19621 GCA_036851915.1 Ptenothrix huangshanensis | reverse complement strand
CAAAACTAGCCCAAAAATTATTTTGCTTTTAAAAACCAAAAAAAAGTTCCGATTTTTTCCCGAATTTTTACAACCTTAAAAACCATCCTAAATGAGAGAAGGTGTACACTAACCAAAACTCCCGACAATTGTTTATCAAACAGTATATAACTTGTTAAGATCCGATAAGAGATGCACTCGTACGAACAAATTCAAAAAGTGCTATTTAAGTGGGCCACCCCGTACTACGTAGCCTCGGAGTGTTTTCAATCGATTGTTCGACTTTCGACTATGTACCGAGATATTTTTTTCAGTAAATTAGTTTATAATACGTATGTAAGTATCAAAAAACCAGAAAACATTAAAAGCATCTTAATAATTATAATTGTTAAGGCCTGAACTACGAAAATTGTTTAGTCACAAACGGGTGGCGGGACACAGTCATACAATAAACTATTCGACGCGAAATGCGACGGAGAATGGAAAAACTGGGTCAAAATCCGGTCAAAAGGCACGAAACTACCAAAATGACAAAAACCGCCTCATCCACCACCAAAATTAACATTTTCAAATATGCATATCGTTAAACAGTGCATTCTAATTAAGTAGAGTCAGCCTAACCCACCAAAACGGCAAAAATTGTTATACTATTGTAAACGATACCAAATGCTACCCAAAACATCGAGAGGTTAGCAACGCAAGCGCCACCGAAGCCAAGGGGATGAAAAAATAAATGAAATGAACCCTTAAAATTGACAAAAAACCGCTTGAAATATCCACAAAGTGATAACGATAATGTTAGGTTCACCCCTTTCGTCCTTTTCAGAACTTTCACCCCTTTCGACCCTTTCACCTCTTTCAGAACTTTCACTCCCTTCGTCCCTTTCGACCCTTTCACCCCTTTCATCCCTTCCTTCCCTTTCTTCCCTTTGGACCCTTTCACTCCTTTCGCCCCACTCAATTCCTTCACCCCTTTTTAACTTCACGTATCATTTAAGGCGACCAAAGATGCTCACGCACCCCGTAATGTAGCATCATCCACTTACAGAACCATTCGTAATAATTTCGAAATGGTGACCTCTACTTACTCACCACACATTTTTGTTCTATTACGTGCTTTTATAACCTTTTATAAGCCCGGATGATGCATATTTGGATTAATTTAGATCCCATAAGACACCATGCTACATCTCCTTATGTAGGTCCATATGTCGGATCCAAGAGGATAATGCTAATGTTGTTGGTCACAAGAGTTTAGTATCTATTGTGTTACAAAATAAGAATAGATCTTCCTTACGAACTTTCCCTTAATATCTCAGAGTAGTATACCACGAAGTATAGAACTACAGTGGAATCTGGTTATAGTGATATCGCAAGGGCCGAGCATTTTATGTCACTATAGTAAGATTGTCACTATAGGTCTATAATGAGTTAAGGTCAGTATAAAAAGGCCACCATAATGACATCGAAAATATTCAAACACTGCCTTATTTTCACTGCCACCAATGCAATAACTGTGTTTTTGAAAATAAAGCTTATTTACATTTGGTAATAAGAACCTTTAAATTACGACTAACAAATAATACAGTATTTGCCGCGATTTAATGCAAAAGTTAATGTTTTTATCGTCAAGGCGGAGCTTGAACATCATTGAAATTTTGAATGTCACTATATAAAAAGTCAATATGCCGAGATTTTGTGTAAAAGGGATTCAAAATTATGTCATTATAACAGGAATGTCATTATAAAAATGTCACTACAGCCAATGAGTTCCTATGCATTTGACATAGGCATTTTGCCGGGGACCCGTTAACATGTCACTAAAGCGGTGTCACTATAGAGAGATTCCACTGTAATTATATTTAGCCATTTTAGACTACCATTCTAATTATCCGATTTCATCCCGTACACGTAACAATAGCTAGTTAGGATATGTTTAATTAACTATGAAGTACTGAAAATGTTGATAGTGGTACAGTTATATTGTCGTTGATCGTACAACAGGAAGAATTAAATGATAAAAAAGATCGCTTCGTATTTATGTACATTCCAGTTTCGTTCATTCCGTCAACAGTGGCTGTGTAGCTAGTTATTACATATTTGGAAGGAAACCGCAACAGGCGTGTAAAATATGGAGTTTCGCAAGTGTTATCTTATCAGGTATATTTCAGACTAGAGATTATCAATTCATTTCATAGTATTAGGATGAACAAACAGGAGGTACGCGGTACGCAGTTTCATTGCCAATCACTGGTACAATAATACAGCAGTTCAGTTCCATTAGTCACTTCACCTGTACTATATTAGCAATTAGCTGTGTGTACGAAGGCCTAAAAATATTATTTGAGAAAAATAAAAGTAGACGTATTTATTTTTAAACTTACCTTACTTAAAACAACGTCGGCTGTTTATGTACAACTTTGAGACATCATGGCCAAGCATTTTAAGGAGGATGAAATCGAACGTGAGTCTATCAAAATTATTTGTCTTGCTTACAAACACAGTTAATTCCATAATTTCATTTCAAACTTCAAACTGACGATGATCAACGTGATAATTAAAAATACTAAGCGCAATGTATGCGGAGATGGATAATCCAGACAAGTTGTCTTTCATTTAATTTCTGCAGAATTCCGCGAATGCTTCTTCTTCTATGCCATGGAGTGTAAAAAGGAGAACAATAAAGTACCTGCAATACTAAATGTAGATGAACTAGAAGGCACACTGATGTCACTCGGATTAAATCCTACGTTGTACGAATCCAGAAGATATTTACAGCAATACAGTAAGTCAGCTATTTTTCGTTTTGTGAGATAGAGAGAGGGAATGTCATTTCGTAGTCTAAAAAATATCCTAACAAATTTTTCAGATGGCCGAGTTACATTTGCAGACTTTCTGGAAGTGATTTATAAGCAAAAGCAAACTGAACAAATTCCGGAGGATATTTTGGAAGGATTCAAAGCACATGACGGGAAGCAAAGAGGAAAAATTCACACTGATGATGTTCGTTATTTGCTCCGATATTTTGGTCGTGGACTTTCCGATCGAGAAGGTATACAGTCACACACCTACATTCAAGCATTTTAATTGATTTTACATTATTTCAATAATGATATAAAATTATATTTTTATAGCCATTGCATATTCATTTACTTTGTGCATTAAATTAGGTTTAGCATTTTTTCGTAAAAAGGATTTTAGGTGTTATTAGACATTTTTGTTTGTCTTTAAAACGGCAATAAAATTAACTACTATTTTCCATAAACTTTTTACGCCCATTAAAATTACATGCGTGCATTACAAATGTGATTATTTTTGAATTTGAAAATGAAATAGTTAATACTGCTTTGATACTTTTGCTGTAGTTGATCAGATATTTTCCGATGGGGGTGTCAACCGAAACGATAAATACATTAAATATGCCGAATTTGTTGAAAAATTCGTTGCCACTTCCAAACGTGAGGAACAACGGAACGATTTTAATGCTTTACCCAAGGTTGCTAACACCAATGGTTCTGGTGGTAACAGCAAGCATGCCGCGCCAACAAAGTGGTAGGTGGTAACGTTGAACCCAGGCAAAGCTACTAAAAAATAGTGCTATATATATATATTTGTAAAAGAGGATGCTGTATTAATACCTGCAGACGAATTCTTTACGTAGATTAATAATTTATGATATACGTCGGGCCTTCATATACTATCCAACATGGGATTTGAACGAATGTCTAGAGTAATCATGTCGTATTAAATAAACAGAATAATTATTGCTAGACTTCAAGGGGATAAAAGCTAAGATTACGCATAAATAAATTGCACTGCTGTAGTTACAAAACTATGATTTAATATCAGATTAAATTGCGAAGCCGTTTTTATTTACATCCTGTTTTTAAACTTGAAAAGTCCATACAATCACTTATTACAATATTATTTAAAGTGTAGTCAGAATAATAAACGAAATCACACAGCCCCACTGCAAAATAATATAGGCTGAGCAAATATTTCCATTATTAAGTCTGCAATAATAAATTGTACCCATAGAGTCTATAGATTGTATACAATATCATTTTGTACAACGTGGTGTGAGTGTAAGGTGAGTGTAATATTGAATCGATCAATTCACCAATAACTAGCATCCCTAACCAAAAGCATCCACATCAAAACCTTCCTGTCCATCCCCACTGCTATTAGAGTCCACCTGAAAATCCGACTCAGTATCCGTGCTATACTCTTCATCCTCACTAGAAAACAGGGGTTCAGGAGGACCAGAATTGATAAGCTTGACATACGGACTCAGGTGCTCCAAAGCAAATCCTGTATACACAAATAAGCAAATTTTAATTAATTAATTTTAAATTAAAATAACCTAACTCAAACTGTAACTAACTGTAACTAGTATAATCGGATAATTGGGTTAGCAACTTTTTTCTAAAAACATGTTACACAGACAAACTGCTAGTTAAAGTTTATAATTACTCACGACATTTCATTTTCCACGGTTTGCAAACTCGTCGGACGATTTCCACAGTCAAATCCGGCATGAGAGCCAGTACACATTTGCATGTGACGTCGGAAAGAAGACAGGGCTGATTGCTGACTTTTGCTTCAATTTTCCTCGGGAATCTTCTAATGCATGAATTTTCATGGTCAATTTCGATCCGAAGTTTCCGCAACTCTGTAATAAGAAATAATAACGATATACCCAATTGCTCTACCCTTTTCAGGTTTAATTTTTTCCACAACAATTTTGCGAGAAGGATAGAACCCTAATGACAAATTAAATGGCAACAGCCTTGCAGCTTACGTGACAAGTTCCGGATGGACGGCTGTGACTGCAGTTTTTCAAAATCTGTAAAAGTTTTTGATTCCAGCAAAGCCGCGCAATTCTCCTCTGACATGCCAGTAAAAATAGAATCTAAATTTTCGTAGATGACATCGTCGTCGACATGTGTGATGACAATGGTTTCCAAGTCCTTCCAAGATGCCCACAAAGACGTGCATAGGTTCTTTAGCTTTTTACAGTGACCAATACGGAAATGTTTAACATTCGGAAATATCTTCGCATAGCGAGTCTTAATATCCTGATAATTGCCATCTTTGAGAGTGACTCGTAGTGGATTGACTTGAATCTCCAGTTCATTATCTCCGTACGCTAACTCCAGCTGCTTCACAGTTGAACAACTATACTCCAGGGGATTTTGTCGGAATTCTTCCGTTATATAAAATCCCAATTCATCTACCGACGATCCGCCCATCTCAACAGACTGCAGATTGGGGAAAATCTTAGCAAAATCAATTCGTGAGAGGGTATTGTAACCTTCCTGCGAATCCAAACTTCGATTATGCGTAAATATCAAATGTCGAACATTACTCAGGGCTGGGAATTCAAGTCTTTGGAGAAGTATTAAATCAAGGTGACTAATCTGCACTTCCTCGAGGGTGTGATAACTTGTTCTCAACAAAAGTTGCAGGATTTCTGAAACCTGATGAAATGAATCGACAGGACTGCGCTTAATCATGGCTTTCATGTGCTCGGTACATACCGTAAGCTTCTTCAATTTGGGATTTTCCTTTGCAAATCTCAGACTTGCTTTCAAATCATTATTAATTTCATTTACAATGAAATTATCTTGATTAACCTGTTCCTCAGGGTTTGGATTCTGAAAGTTACCTCCATTCTCATGATTGTTGTACGTTTTGTTCCCTGGTTGAAATAGGAACTCTTTAAGCGTATGAATTTTATCCTGGAGGAAGAAGAACTCGATGAATTTTGATTGGATGCCGCCCAGTACACACTGGACACTGGGTGCGGACTGAATGAATTCATGGATGAGAGGAAGACGACTACAATCATAAGTAAAATCTTCCCCAGGGAGTTCAAGAATTTTTAATTTTGGCAACCAAATCGCACTACCAATACTTGGAAGACCAGGAAGATTCGGTTTGCCATTGCATTCACTACTGAAGAAATATTCCCCCAAACTATCCACTGCAAATGGGAGCTCATGGAGATATAAACCTTCCAGATTTGAGGCTCTCTCAGTAAAAACCTTTTCAAGGACGGTTATAGCTGGACAGCCTAATTCATCATCCCAACCAATTTCCAAATATTTGATGTTCAATCGATTTAGTAGTGGAGTGTATAATTCAGAGGGGTCTTCGCATTCAATGCAGTCATGATCATCTTCGTAGGGGGAACGAGTTCTAATAGATAAACCGTTGAAGGGAATCTCACTGCAATCACTAAGCACATTTATGAACTCCTGCAAATATATGCAAGGTTTGTCTCTTCCGATTTTTACCAAGCACTTTTTGTTTTCTCTTAAAACTGTTCGTGCACTTGAATTCCACAATTTGTTCACCAGTGATATTTGAAGCAAGTCTGATACAGGGAGATGCTTGAAGATTTCCTTTAAAATCTGTGTAATTCCAAAAAATTAGAATCAAGATTCGAAATGTTTTCTTATAAGACAACGTTTATCTTTATCAAAAGTAAGAAGTAAGAAGGTATACGGCCAACGGCAAACTTTGCAACATTATCATATAATGAAGGGAAATTAAATAAACTAGTGTCTACCGCGATAAACTTTAAAGTTTGAAGTTACCAAATGATTGCAGACGATTTGATCCAGTAAGGTTACGCTGTCGTCATTCGACAATAAAAGAGGAGATGCTCTCTAAAAGCAGACACAATATCATTTTCGCCATTATTTTATATGGAATTTTTCGTAATAAAATCCGAGACAGCCAATAACCAGCAGTACCTACATCTACAAATCGCTTTCAAGCTGCCCATAACTCATTACAATTTAACAACAGTACAAGATCAAAATAGCTAAAATCCAAGTGAATTCGTATAACTCAATTTTAGTATACATAATTAATAATAAGCATAGCATTACTAATAATACTAGCAATGGTAATTTATATGTTATATCAATAAATGGTAATTCTAATGTCAACTGTTATTCTTCCAGACACTCTGTATGTATTGAAATCAAATCAATATGTTGTGTTTACCTCGTCGTTATTTTCGCCAGAAGTAGCAGTACTAGTACCAGTACCAGTTAGAGTGTCAGTATAACAGGAACTTGTAGATTGTGACCCTGGAGAAATTGCAGGGTCAATTTCCAGTCGCAGTCGTTTCGCGTAACTTTGACTGTCCTGTTCCTCCATGACTTACTCAAGGTTCCAAATGGGTTTTTACTTTAGTTGCATGAAATCAACCCAAATTTAGCTCCAAGTAAGTGAACTAAATGTTAAGCGTGTTTAATTCGTGTCTTACCTTAACTTTATAAGTGAATCGCAGTTCTTTTTCATTCACCGTGATTCCGTGAACATCGGAGTACAACGCAAAAGAAGAACCATGCTTAGCGCCGCTTCATCATTTAACGAGACTCAACTGCATTCATTCGTTGGTTTTGCCAAGGAAGTCTATCCAACGTTATTGGACAAATACTTGGACATTTTCAGTCGTTATCGTAAATCGTATCGTTAATATCGTTAATCATTATCGTTATTCGTTATCATTAATAGTTTAATAGTTAATATCGTTAATGTTAAGTCGTTTTCGTTTTAAAGTTCTATCGTTTAATCGTTTATTCATTATTTCTTTCGGTCACGGTCAAGGTCATCGTCTCACGGTCGTTCGATTTTCGATTGCGTTATCATTATATTAGTTAATTTAATTGCTAGTATAGGAAATTTAATAATTTTCCACCTTAATTCGGACTGCAAGGATCTTTGGGTTCTCTATCTGTATACCATTACTGTTGAACTTGAACTTACTTTTTCAAAATTTAGGTCGTTATTACTTAAATATGTTGTGCCGCCCATAAGTCCGTATACCAAAATCTTTAAACCTTGAGACTAGAATAAATCAAATGAATCTGTGAATCAATCGTCTACTATCAATATTTCGGTTTTCGAGCTTCTAGTCGAGATTTTGGGACTCGATGAGAAATACGAGGCAATTTCGTTTTTATAAAATATACTGTGTATTTACGTATTGACATAGACGGTAATTTAGGGAGGATGAACTTGTCGAATATCGAGGTATCAAAGAGGTGAAAGTTGTGGTTCCTATCATTTATAGTATATTTTCGAGTCATTTGTATTAATAGGATGATGTTGCTAATATGAAAGATTTATAATAGTAAGAAATTGTATAAAGTTGGTACCTATGTTCAAGTGACAGTTAATTACAAAGAAAAGTTATTTTTTTATTTCCACTTGAACATCATAAGTTGCATACCGTCGTTGAAGAATGAAAAAGAGCTAAATGCTATGCTTGAACATAGCATATAGCTCCTTTTCATTCTCCACCGACGATACCCATAGATATTATGTACCTTGGGTAGAAAATAAAAGTAATGTCCTGTATTTATGTAATAAATGTTAAGACAAGATGCAAGTGGAGGTGAAAATGCATCGTGATGGGGAATATCATTAGGTATAATATGCATTGTTTATAGTAGGTGGATGAACACTATTCTGCATTAATCTGAGATCCTACTTTTCTTTATTTCTTGTGGCTTGCTCAAGTTTACATGCATCTAATAAAATAAAATATTATATGCTATTCGACTTTTGAATTTCCACGATATAATAGTGCCTGAAGTAAACGAAAACAATACAAATGCGGAATAATATCAAAAGTACAGTGATTATAATTGTACCAAATTCGTTAATTTGGCATAAAACGTAGAATTCCTTATGTTAGTTTATTTCATTTGAACGACATGCAAACACGATTCCCGAGGTCAAATGGCGGCGCATGGTGGACCAAAGCACTGTTGTGAATTAAGAGAGGCAAAGTGATGCAAATCCATATTTTTCAAAAAGCAAAGTGGCGCACATCTCTGTGTTTGTTCAATTTTGTCAATTTATTTACATCGATTCTCAACGATGGAAACACAGTTTACTTAAATAGCTGTTGCAGTACTACTGTAAAAGCACTGCGCATTTAAAATACATGAATGAGATGATATTTCATGAAGTGTTAATCACACCGCATTGAAGTTTGGTAATAAAGGTAATAATGGTTATTAGGCGTTATTTACAATCTTCAACATATAGTCGAATCAATGACGCGTTATTTTTATATTGATATTGAATATTGACTAGGTAATTGTACTGGCTTTTCGTTCCTAATGTAGAGTGTAACAACCCTTTGGAGTCTGCAATTACATTATTACATATAAATGTAATACTTGTATGGCACTACGTCAAGAATAAGATCAAGAAACAAAACGTTACGGTTTATTAGTTAGTCATGTCATGGCGGGACTGACAGGAGTTCAAAGCTCGCACTTTGAGTTTTGAGCTCTAAATAATTGTAGTTATTCATAAATTGCGCAAATTCATGTTACCCATTGTTTACATAGGTATGTCATTCTGATTCTGATGTATTCTGTGCATGTTTTTCTAGCTGTCATTCAAGGAGAAGATGAGAGGTAAATACAAACAAAGTTGTCTTTGTTTTTATCTATTAAGTACTATTAACTGCGCACGTAATTGTAGTTCATCTGGTACAGATAGTCTACGGCATTTCCCCAAAGAATGATGAACTAAATTCACATGAGAATATTTGATTGCTTCAAGCAATGTCTTATAATAAACAACTATACGCTGCTCATTAAAATTCCGACGGTATTTACCGCAGTGTTCATACTCGTGCATCTAATACGTGCATACTAAATCGTGCTTTTATACCCATTTCTTTACTGTTTTCAATTTTGACTGTTTCACATTAATATTTTACTAATTCCTTTCTTCCCTATCACAAATTCAAGTAATTGACTCGGTATCAGTACTATAGGACAGGACCAATTCCCGTTCAGGTTTCGGTTGTATCGTATCAGTAGCTGTGAGGAACAAATTCAGAAGGTGCAAATCCGTAATCAGCATGTTCAAAGAACATAGAATAAAATTCTCGATAGTACTTTTGGTAATTCTACCCTTGACTTTGTGCCTATTTCTCACGTGTTCATGTCTAACTCTCGAGAACACTTTACTAGCAAATTCACGGAATTTCGGGGGACAAAATGAAGTTGATGTCCCCTTGAATCCTGAACTAGAAACGGACGGACCTTTGGAACCTACATCAACAGAAGGAGAATGCAAGGACGATTATTCACCAGAATATTGTGAAAAAGTAATTAGAGACAGGGAATGTAATTTGGATGAGAAGGCGTGGAATTGTCGCGAATCCTGTCATCTCTGCACCAAAGGTAACAAATAAAAGCGTTTATTCAAAATTTAATTTCTTACCTACTACCTTGCCTGATACTTCTTTGCGTTTAGACAGAAAATAAAACACACTAATAGTTTCGTATTTGCTTAAAGCGAATACAAAATCCAATTGCGACATTGCGAGTATTTTCGCTCCTTTGTAAGCTTAGGTAAATGATATCAATTTTAACGTAGTAGAACAGAAAATTCCTTTACACGGCATGGTATTACACAGGCTTTCAACAATGCCATATAATAATTCCAACATAGTATTGAATTCTCTCCGAAAAATCATTGCAATATAATGAATTGCATCTGCTACTTTTTAGTAGAGATCATAATATTTTGTAATACATATAATTTCCGAAGAAATCCTAGAATTACCTCTTCCCAATTACGGTTACAAAAATGTAATGATTTGTCCAATTTCTTCTGATTGCATGGTAATCCTTCCAAGCTGTGCATATTTTTGTTTATTACGGCTTCGAACATTGTAAGACTAAATTGAATTACTATTCAATTTATAGAAATGTCAAATGAGGAACGATCGGACAAGTGTAAGGACAAGCTGCCCCAGTGCGATGTAGTTGCAAATCCTATGATCTGTTGCGGAATTAAACCCATGGCCAATTTCTCGTGTGCAGAAGCCTGCAAATTCTGTCATAACATTATTGTTCCGACTCTGCCTACTTTTTTGCCTGGAATGCAACCACCACCACCACAGGAGAATCCGGTTGTCTACAGTGACCCATGCGACCCTTCCAAGCCCCCCAGCACAAGTGGAGGCGGAGTTCCACCCATGCCAGGTTCTTCGGGCGGGGGAGGATCTTCCGGATCCGGTTCCTCTGGGCTCAAACCTCCAAACTTTGCAGGATAAATGCTTATCCTTGTTATCTGTATCAATGGATTTACCTTTTTTCAAAAACAAACTCTCTTAATTATTAATTTATTTTACCCCTGTTCCCTATCTATCCAACTTTGAATATTATTAACGCAAGAATTGAATAAAATATTTTTGTGATAGGAAATTCCACTACGATGAGTCATTTAATTCTCTCGGACAATGGGAAATTGTAATTATTACATGTAAAGATTAACCATTGGGTAATTAATTATAGTAAAATGTAATTATGTAGTTGTTGAAATCCACTTCGTTACATATGTACATACATTATTAATACATATGTACATAAAGTCATAAATGAATTTCCGAGAATTTCCCACGTTCCCCCACGCCCCCACCGGCTGTGGTTTCATTTGACTTTGAATTCGCCGCGTAAGAATTGCAGGTGGTTATCTATGCTCAGACTTGGCAAGCTTCAAATTTTCTCATCTTATCGTACATTTCCAGATTCCAGATACGAAAAACAGTGAGGATCTTCTTCAGATTAATCTCTGTGGGAGAAGTGACTAAAGAAAGTTAATCGTTTGTTTTGTAACGTTGAATGTTTATTTGTGATTGCTTTGCTTTTAAATTGCAATTAAAATTGTAATATCTGTTGTTCAAAAATTATTGCATGGTAGGTTTCCTTTGCGCATCATCAATCGGGTTGTTAATTGTATGGACTTGCAAAGTAAAATTGGTAACCTGTTAATAATAAAATATTCGATTTCATATTTGGGGCCATATGTACTACTGTGTAATATTCAGACAATTTATTGTCATTATTATTTGATTGGAGTGTTTATTGTGAAATCGCATCCCCACGAACTCGAACATCTAAACGGGAAAACTGGGAATTCTCTCAACGAATCGTTCTCCTTAACCTTTGACCTTTGGAATGTTGCTTTGAGTATTCACAATCACATTCAACATTTAACTTTCGCATTCAAGCGTCATAATAGTAGCCTGCTGCTTTCGAAAATATTGTGGTGATATCGTGCTCCCAATCTTTTGGATTTGGAAGAACTTCTTAAGTAATTATTAGCTGGGGCAGGCGGCTTGACAACGGTTGACGGTGTGGTCACAAATCGCAAGGTACGAGAAAAGTGAAAGGTGTAATTGTTTTAGTCTTACTATTAGTCCTCAGTTCCTCCATTCCTCCTCAAACTCAATATCATGTAAATGCACTGCTCATTTACATTACGACTTCGAATTTTGAATTTATTTTTACCTATTTCCAACAGGATGAATCGATTGGATGTGCATAGTCAATAATTGGATAAGCTATTGGGAAATTATTACTGATTAATTGCTTATTGAAAATGTGATTTCATTTTTTACAGGAATAAAAGTGGAGGGATAAAACGAGATATTGAGAATTTTAGTTCCAAGTTTGGCTGTCTGTTGTGTTGAAGTGTTGACTGCCTTATCTTTAGTAGTAACTTGTAACATGGAGCTAGATGTCACGAAGAAAGTTCGGGTGAGGAATCAAGCAAATTGTTGTTTGAATTTATTTGAGAATTTTTTTTAAAGTATTTGGATGTGCAAGTATTATTATTATTATTGACTCACTAAAATGCGAGTTACCTATTATTTATTTGGTGAAGTCGCGTTGATTTAATCCTTTTTTCATTATAGACGGCTATTAAAGCCAAATTGTTGGAGCTTGGGGTTCACGTGGGTAAGCCAAGCCAAACTTTAACATAAAATAATTATTACACGAAAAAGTAATAAGAGAAGTAACTAGATGGTTGAAAGCATTTTTTTTATAATCCTTTTTTTGCAGACGACGAATTACCAGATTACATAATGATCCTCATCGCAAATCGTCGGACTAAAGTTCAGATGGAAGAAGATCTTGGACTATTTCTCGGTGATAACACATTAAAATTTTCAAATTGGCTTCATCAAGTATTGAAAAAGCTGGAGGAGGTGACGACGGGAGGAGGTTCTGGAGGTGAAAAACCAGTAGCAAGTAGTAGTATAACTGCAGCAAAGTCTTCTCCAGTTAAAAAGTCCAGTGACGTCTCCTCAACATCTGCCCCTTTATCGTCGTCGTTAGCTTCTAAAGAGAAAGGGTTGAAAGACAGTAGTGATAAAAAACAGCCTATTCAGTCCTCGGCATCAACCAATTTTGGGAAAGGAAAAGAACAATCTAAAGAAGCCCTAACTACGAATAAGAAAAGAAAAAGTGATGTTTCTAAAGAAGAGAACGACCCGGACGAAAGTAATAATAAATCCCCTTCATCAAAAAAACTTAAAATTTCTCGTAAAAAAGTGGACAGTGTACAGAGTTTAGATCAAGAAAAATCAGCAATTGTGTCCTCATCCTCGAGAAGATCTCCCATACGAGCCAAAAGCAGAAGTCGAAGCCGAAGCAGGAGTAGGAGTAAGTCACCCTCCCTGTCCTCGACAAACTCTCAGGTTCAAAATAATTTCAAATCCAGAACTAGATCTCGATCACCTATCAAATTTAATCGTCTCGAGTCATCTGTAGTAGTGACCAAGAAAGCGGAAAAGTTACCCAAGATCGCCTCGGTTTTGTCCAAGAAACCTGTAGAGCCAATTAAACTTCGAAGCCGATCTCCGGTGACAGGACCCAGACGTTCTCCTATTAGAATTGCAGCTCTCAGTCGAAGATCTGACCGTGACCGGGAACGTGAGCGGGAGCGTGATCGCGATCGAAGTTTTTCGCCTCCTATCAAGTCTTTGTTAGGTCTGAGAAAACGTCATGGAGACTCGACGGAATTACCTTCAAGATCAACGAATCGTGGGTCTCTTATTTCAAGAATTAGACGAAGTCGTTCTCGTTCTAGATCTCGTTCCGGATCGCCTACATCCAAAGCTCGAAAGTCTTTGAGATCCCTTGTGGCCGTTGTGAAGAGACATAATGATCAGAATGCAGCAATGAAGGATGAAGAATACAATCCATTAAGACCTGAAGTGGGAAGTTCGATTGCCGCAAGTGGGGGGGATTCTTTATCAGGCGCTGTTGCGAGTGTTGTTCATGTTACACCAAGACCCAAGCGTGCCACCAAGCAAGAGGAACGCGGGAGCAACAAGTTATTGTTTCGTGCCTTAGCCGATGCTCAGAAGTCGATCGTTAGTCATTCTATGAGTAGTGGGAATAAAGCAGCTGCAGCCTCCGCTTCAGTTTCAGGAGACATTAAAGAGAGAGAGAAGGATAAGGAGGCTTTTCAATCCAGTGATAAGTCAGGTATTCGTCAAGAGAAAGACACAGACACTAAAGTCAGTAGTCAGAATCAGCAGAAAGGTATGCCATCGTCAAGGAGATCACAACACAATGTGGAGGAAACACGCGACCGAGAGGGTCGACGATTAAAACGAGCAGATGGTACAAGCAAACTTTCTGTCAAAGATCGTTTAGGCTATCGACTGGGAAATAAAGTTGACCATTCGAGAGGTAATGATTCCGAAGTTTGAATTCATAATAACCATGCTGCCGGAAATATGATGATGTAATAATTTTCATAAACCTAATATTAGTTTAATTACTGCATACTATTTAGACGATAAAGTTTCCTCAAGCTATCGAAATTATTCGGATGACGAAGATGATCTACATCATGAAGATTTCATGCCCGGTTCGGAAGACTACAAGACAATTAAAATAAGCGTTCCTGTTTCCAAAACTGCCAAAGAAAGAAATGTTACCTTAGGTGATGATCTTCTTATTTTGATTATTACGATAACTGTATTTTTGATATCACTCCTTGAGTAAACGGTTTTTTAAATAGGTTCCACTGAAATGTAAATTATGTTAATGTTTGTTTTCAGAATATGCTGAGGACGACGTAAGCAGCAAGCGTTCTAGTAATAAGCCTGCCCCAGTTTCTTACGAAGAACCCAAAAGACTGTCTATTCAGGTGAATGTCGACTCTGACACGTCCTCCTCTGAGGATGAATTAGAATTAGAAATCCAACCAAGAACTACGGAAGACTTGAATCTAGAACGTTTAAATGATGAAGATGTATCTTCTGCAAATAAGGTAGTTTCTAAAACTAAAGAAAAAGTATCTATCGAGGAGAAACTTAAGGGAAGGCTCGAACGGAAGCCAAAAGTTAAAGCTAAAGGCCGTAATGACTCATCGTCAGATGAAGCTAAAAGTTTGAAAGCTAATGAGAAGGACAAGCATGTTAAAAGTAGTGTTGTTACTTCAAAGAAGTTGACGAGGAAGAAAGTAGAATCGTCAGCTTCCGACACCGAGGTTGAACCGGAGCAGGAAAGGGAAGCTGAGCAAGTACAAGAACGCGAACATGAGCAAGAAAAAGACAAAGAGAAGGGACGACCGGATTCGGAAAGGCCGCGGAATAAAGAGAGACATGAAGATGGAATCGCAAGTGAAGCATCGGGATCTGAAGATAATAATAAACCAACACAACGTAATGACTCTGTTCTAGATCATGGTGAAGTTGAAGCCGATCCTGATGCGGATACTGATGGGGATGATGATCATGAAGAAATAGAAATTGAAGAGTACGAAGAAATTGAGGAGGAAGAGGATGACGAGGAATACGAAGTTGTGATACAGGAACGCAATATTGCACTTCCGGACCCCGATGAGTATGATGGAAAGAAAGCAAGTGAAACGATCATGATGGATATGGGAGGTGAGGTTGCATCTTCTGCTGATGGGACCGGTATGAGCCATGCAGATGCTGCAGATGGCAACGGTAACGAACTGAAAACTGAAGAATCCTTGTATGTCATCAGTTCTCCACAGTCTGAAAGTATAGAAATGAGTGATGACAAGGGCATGTACATGATATCATCCGGTAATGCCAGGTATCCGCTTCATTTAAGGACCGACAACAGCGCCGGGTACGATACCAAGTTTGTTGTCACTATGGAAGGTGCTGAGGGTAAGTTCAGGTGTTCAATGAATTATTCTCTTTAATTTACAATCTAAAAGATCTTCTATCGTAGTTTCCATCTGATTACGTTTTTACCTGATAGATGTACATTTCTAAAATTTTTTATTATTGTGATGAACAGATATGGATGTAATGACGTATTACCAAGAAGAGTCAATGGAAACAGAACAGGAATCCTACTCACCTGACATGGATCTCCGTCACCGGATCTCACGTTCATTTGCACAGAATCAATCTCTGCAATCGATTATCAAAGCAAAATCTGTGAGACCGCAGACATCGTTTCATCAGCAAGGAGTAGGCAGAACAGGATTAGCAGCGTACGGCAGCAATAGTAGCAACATGAGTTCAAGGTCTTATCTTCCCATTACAGGTGTACATAATCGTCCACCGCTACCTGTGCAAATTCACAATCAGTCATCAGCTCAGCATGTGGGTGGTAACACTAATGCGAATGCTATGGGTAGTGGAGTTGGCGGTAATGGTGGTCCAGCTTGTAAGTATTGGCCAGAGTGTAGTTTCAAAGACAAATGCATCTATCCTCATCCGAAATGTAAATTCGGTGATAAGTGTTCCAAGCCTGAATGCCCCTATAAGCATGAATTTGACGAGAGCGTTGCTAATAACGGAAAAATTGGTGGTGGTGGTGGTGGTGGTATGGGCGGCAGTTCCGGTGGAATCGAGAATGACGGCAAAGTAGTTTGCAAATTCTTCCCAAAGTGTCATTCAATGTCTTGCCAGTTTTATCATCCGAGTCCGTGTCGTTTCGGTGTGGGATGCACGGATGTCAAGTGTAAAAATTACCATCCCGGAGTCACCGTTGCGGAGCAGAGATCCAAGAATAAATTATTTGGATCTGTGACACGATCCAGTTCTACTTACAATCGTGCTATGCCCCCAGCTGCTCATTTACTTAGATGGAAAGCTCCTAGTTCGGGTTCCGGTTCTGCAAATACAAACTCAAATGCTGTAGCAGAGGGAGATTCTGTTGAAGCCAAAAAGTCAGTAGAGCCTGTAGCTCCTGTTTCAGCAGCTACCACGGCGTGAATAGAGTGAATCAAACAAATATTAATAACTATAATTAAACCTTGTACTGTGAATTAAATTATTCCTTATAGATTTGCAAAAATGTTGAAACAACGACCGGTGTTTTGTAATAATGATTGCGTACAGGAAACATGTTAATTGCTTAACATTTAAATTTCAATATTTAATGTTGTTCTGCGAACTCCTTAACTACTATCAAAATAAATGCTATTGCTTTCTGTACTCTTCTTGTTTTACTGTATCTGTAACACTGTAATACTAATACTATAACACAAAGTATCTCAATGTTAATGTCAAATTCGACAAATGGACTTCTCTGACTGTTATAAATTATAATCTACTCAATGCTATACCGCAGTAATTATGTCCCGTCCTCATCATTAACAGTTGCCAGTGACATCACCATCACATCACTTCATCCTCATCAAGCGTCCTGTTGTCCTACAGCCCTTTCGTATATGGTTCTTCCACTTCCAGTCAATATTAGTATTCCTCATTAAGAAAATAAATTTTATGAACTAATTAACACCTACTAAAACACCAATTACGTCTAACTCTACAAGTAGCGTAATTAAGCGAAGATGTTACATAAATGTACAGTTCTTCAGTTATTATTTCTGGCTCAGATTAAATTAGTACCTATCATTATTATAAGTGAAGGTAATTAATCATAAATACTTAAATAAAATTTGGGATATCGTGTAACAGGTTGAAAGTGTGAGTTGTACAGAACTCACTGTTTCGTTTTCCTATGATTTAGCAGAAGGCTCTAGTTATGAAACAATGACTAACTCCAGACTTCGCCATCTCATTAATACCACTAGTTAATAACATATTCCCTGAACTGTTTTAGCGATAATTAAAACGTAATTATAGAGTGGAAAGTAAAATTATTATAATTCTTAAAATTTTAAGATTATATAGCTCTCCGATAAAAGAAGAAACTTCAATTACCTACTGATTAAACGAAAATCTATTTGTAATTATCAAATTTGCGATTATCTATGTCTATACTTGTAGCAGTAGTTGTCTTCCTTCCATGGTCGTACTGCCATCATAATTATGATTTTATAAGTCCTTTATTGTAGCAGTTTCATTAATATTCACCTGTCAGGTATAGCACTGCAATATTTATTACTGTACAAAAATATTCAGAAGTATAATTAATTAATTGCTCCCAAGCCCAATCCCATTCCCATGCAAGCTGTCCCGCCTAATCCTTCTTGAGTTATTTAAATGGCTAGTTAGTTACTCAATGAATTACCGAGATCGACATAATATGTAAATACATAGCATAGTAGGTTGAACATAAATTGGTATTGTTATAATAATTATCGATAATTGTATGAATTATGAATTGCTATATGACTGTACACTGTATTCTCAATATAAAGTTTAAAGTTGCAGATTGTTTCAAATAAAGAGTACTATTTACATTAACTTGCGTGTTATTTAAATAGCCAGTATTAGGGTTTGATTTCTTTTCTGATTCCAAATCTTCGAAATGGTTTCAAATCGGAGCATAAATTAAAAATCCCTTATTGAAAAAAAAAACGCGTCTAGTGGTGATAGGGTGGCCAAATGTGCCCAACCCCTGATTTTAAAGAAATATTTTTAGGAGATCGAAGTACATTTTATAGCTTCCATAAAGCAGTTGTCAATAAAACCCACTTTTGGAAAACCTAAACGCAGTAAATTCAAATGGTTAAAATTGGCTGAATTTGGTCGAAATTGGTCAAAATTGACAAAACGCTAAAACATCTCTAGGAGTATTAAGCATTTTATGATTTTTTTCTAAATAATTATTTAGTTGTTTGAATATTTTATTTTATAAATTGTACTTTTTTGCATACGTGAGACTTATGTAACTAGGGAGGTGAAATATTGCATTATGTTTTTACGCATTTGATGCATTCCGACTGCCTATGTAGCATGTAGAAAACAATTTACGAAATACCCACGGTAGGAACAAAAACAAGCAAACAGTGTTAATTCAGCTTAAAGTTGAATTGTAGAACAAAGCAATAACAAAATTATCAAAAACAAAGAACATAAGAACAAAATGAGGAACAAAGGAACAATTTTCCAAACAAGAACAAAAGCCAATATCCAAATGTTACAACACCCTGCCATACTTCTTTGAATACATCCTGAGGGTATCTTGAGCAGGATTAAAGGCAAAAAGTGAAGACGTAAAAAAATTTGATCTTCAATCTTCAATACAGTACGTACTTAGGACTATTGAGCCTGGGTTTGTTGTGCAGGTGTAGATTCTGCAGATATATATTTATCCGTTTGTTCTCACCGCTCAAAATACAACCCAGGAGTGTACAATTTCAACGTTGTAATTGGTTATGTATGTACATTGTGTAAATGAAAATGTATGATCATATAGAAGGCGACCTGAAAGCATAAAAAGCACAAAAAGCATAATGAAACCTAGGAACCTCGGTCACGACTTTTTTTGTTGCCTAGTAACCTAACAAAACTGAAAACGTAAAAATTTTTTTTTGGAAAAGCATAAAAAGCATAATGAGGCTCGAAAAAGGCATAAAAAGCATAATAAGCTCCAAAAAGGCATAAAAA
>JAAXYX010001976.1:8216-19623 GCA_036851915.1 Ptenothrix huangshanensis | reverse complement strand
TGCTTATGCCTCCCTTGCAATGCTTAGCATGTTGCGTACAAAAGACTCTCTCTGGTCTGTTTGTCTTCTCCATATACTTCTACACCTATGCATACACACGACTATCTTTTATCTTTTGGAAGCTAGCTTTGGGATTGGGAATGGGAATGGGATGGGATTGCATCGTGAGTGGAGTCTTCGGAGAGTTTGATATTTACTTGTTGCTACGACGTTGTTTAATGCGCAAGAAGCTGAAAGAATGAAAGAGCGGGTGTAGCAGTCTGTTTAAACTGTCATTTAAATTGCTAATTGACTTGCTAAAAGTGGAGATTACATAAACAGTCACTGCCTTACTGCATTGCAGTTTGTTGGTTATACTTTAGTCTGCTCTAAGTGTTCCAGTCTCGATTTGTCATACCTGTATACAAGCAGCAATAGTCATAGTTGCCTTCCTATGCCATAGAGTATGTAGATATTGTGTTATTCTAGTTTCTAGTTTATTTTTTATCCTAAAATATCTATAATATTCCTTGTACATCATATGTGTATGTAATGAGGTTGATATAAATTCCGGTGTTACAAGCTAAAACGTCAATTAAACAAGTTTTATTGAATAGTGATTGTGATTAGTAAGTTTACAGTGATTGTGAGCTACTTGCAATAGTCATCGAAATAACTCGAGTTTTGGAATCAGATGCTGATTATATAATATTTACAGGCAATACTACTCTGTATCGGATGGAATATTAGTCTTTGTTAATGTGAATGGAAAAAACTGTCTCGTCTGACATTCCACACATGATGACTGTGACTTTATACTATAGAAAGTGCCAGTGTTATATCCTTTGCAATTTTAGTGTCAGTTACTAGTGAACTGTATACATACGACGTATACCTATTATTGCCTACACTACTACTATAACTCGTTTCTTATATCATCTTGGGAATGTTGTCATTGTATTGTCATTGGATTGTCATCTAATGTGTAGTGTTTAAAGGTATGCACAGATTTAACAAAACTATCTGAAACGAAAGTATAATTACTGGCTGGTAAATACAAGCTACTAACGACAACGACAACCGACGGATTCTAGACAAATAATAGAATCGCTGTAAAAAGATCACAAATCACAAGTCCAACAGTCCAACGATCGAATGACCTGACACGTAGCAATGCCATTGTCATGTTGTAATTATGTCCGTCGTTAACTTGAGAATCTACTAACTGCAACCAGTGTTCATTATCTGTCGACTATTAGTATTTCTTAGATTTAGCCAGTCAGTCGTCCAGTACCAATCTTTCGTTGTTCATGTCACAAAAGTTTTACATCTTACACGAGGACAATTCACGTTATTACGTGCAACCACAACCAGTAACTTAATAAAGTTTTGCTCTCTACCACTACCAAAGTTGATCCGCGGTCAAGATTGTTAAATAAAATTGTTTAAGAAATTTAAAAAAGCAACAATATTTGCAGTTAGTACTATACAAAAGTGTTCAAACAAGGCATACTAACATGAAAGAGTTTGTGCGAGGTAAGCAATAATTTTTTAAGTCAATTTTTAGTTCACACGTTTTTTATGTGGTTAAAAACTGGTGGTTGTGTATTGGTGTTGGTGTTGGTATTGATAATATAATTTAGATAGTTGAGCAAGTTTGAAGATGAAGCAAACCTTTTGATATTTATATAAGCTTGTTTGTGTTAGTAGTGGAATATTTGGTGTAAATTGAGCTTCATTAGTATTGTTCAGTGTAACTTATATAGGTAAGCTATAACTATAATGCATATATGTGTAAATCAGCTTTCAGTCTCTTCCTTTATACTGTACACTGTACAACGAGCATGTGTATGTAATGAAATGAGGTACCAACATTAGAATTAATCTTACTTTCTTGTTGGCTAATCACCGTTTAAAGAAAGCAGTCATTGTTGTCATTATGTAAGTTCGTCTTTGCATGCGTGATAAATGTTGTGTCTTGTGTCCTTGTGCATGTTGTTTGGAACTGAACTCGCCTTTACTGATTTCACATAGCGTATATTATTATAATATTTCCTATACTAGTACCTATATCATGGATTTAATATTCATACCTAGGTTTGTATAATCCTTATCACTCTCACCTACAGATACCACCAACCTTATTAAGTACCATTTAAGTTTCTCAAGTAGCAGTAGCATGAAACTAACTTTGGTGAGATTCTGACTTGTGTTTAAACTAACTATACTGCTGTTATTAACAGCATTTGCGTGATTTCACGCGGATAGCAGTTTGTTACAGTTTAAATTACAATGTCAAAGGTTGCGTAACGATATCCATATGTAATTTGTTGTGCTGGAATTTCGTCTTGTACGTTTGTAGTACGTTCTAATCGTAAGTCATTTAAGGTAGTGTATTAATTATAATTAATACCGATATGGTTCATCTACATCTTTTGAATTATAGCATTTGTCGCTATCTGGATTTATGAAATTCACAGTCTTTCAAAGCGTATATAAGTATTTTCTGGGTTACTCCAGTCAGTACAAGGAGGTACTGTTGTCATCATGGTTATTATTAAGTTAGACATACATACACGATTTGGCGTCTGCAGCCTATCGTGTAATTTGTCGTACAAGACAAGTAACAGGTAGATCCTTCTCAAACATTAGCATTTAGATCTTGGTAACTTGATACTCAACTGCAGACTGAAGTGAAATGGTTAGTGCAAGGAGTTTTAGTTTTCATTTACGCTCAGGATCAGGTGTCGCAAGTCCAGTGTCTCTGACTGTGACATGTAAACACTAGACTTAAGACGGCATGTGGCATTAACATTTATTACTCGTGTAGGTACTTTACTTACCTATACCTTCGTTTCTTCCTGTGGCAGTGGAAGTGGCGTGTAGACACGGTAGAAACAAATCATTTCACGTGCTAAGCTTTTGCGTGGAGGAGCATTTACGGCGATGCCATAGATACTTTAGCAATCTGACGTGCAAGGAAGGAAGTCAACAGGTAATAGTGTCATGGTTCTTTGTGATTATGGGTGCTTAACAAGTTAGCACTTTTTGCACTAGCGATGCATACTAGTGTTTTTCTTGCATACAATTGCAATGAAACAAAGGATAAAGATAACACTCTCAATTGATTATTATTCACATTCAGTCTGAAACGCATGAATGGTATGCACTGTTAATTTTTTTGAATAGGTAATCAGCATATGTAATTCATTGCCAAATGTCTGAAAATTTTTTAGTGACTAATATTGTACTAAGACGTAAATGGAATCCGCTCTACAGAACTTTTGATTAGAATCTTAACGTATTTCCACTATGCGTGATTCAACCGGAAGGATAATAATAGCGATAGATTTTAGATATTTCTATAATTTTGCTGGACACACTGTTCTGCTCTAAATTTTAACACTTTTACAATTTGCGAAGATTGCAAATTTTAACCGACTTTGCCATCTTTTTATAAGCAGCTTGTACATAACCTGCATCTACATTAATTTTAGTATTCGTCGTTTACATTTTTTCCTCGTTACTAACGTAAGTGAATGACTTCTCGAGGTCGCCTAAGTAAAAAATGTTTAGTCATTGCAGACTTGGCTGTTTTACTTACTCAGTGCATCAACAAAAGTTATCGTGAGCTCTGCTCTAATTCTGAGCATGTTTTAAATAAGCAATGTTTTTTTTGTTTTATCAATATCAATTGGGAGCTGGTTGACACGGTTGACCTTTGGGAGTCATTTTCATCGTTGATAAAAATAAGTCAGCACACTCACAGATTGTTTTGACAGTTAGTGGCAAACACTGGCCTGATAACTCTACACTTAACCCAATATTCCGATTCTGATCTTTGAGATTATTAAACTGTGGTTAGTTCAAAATTCAGATTTTGCATCTAGTACCCGTGCATCCACTTTTACTAATTAGAGATTTTTATTCATAGTCATAAATATCAATTAGGTAATAATTTCAGTTGAACTGACACAATTATACTAATGGCGAATAGTGATGCTGTGTAGTGCCTAATAGAAATAATTCAATAAAACTAAAGTTACAAGTAAGTTACTTAAGTAACAAAACAAAACAATAAGCGTTGTTGCTTCATAAAAGATAGAATAATCTTCACTAAACTGTAGATAATAGCATTTTATTCCAGAATAATAGTAACATAGTTGTACTTTTATATAGTTATAGGCTCACCCAAACATGTTTAATTTTACTTGCCAGTATAATTTACCCATTTCAGGAGAATATAATTTGGAGATTCAATATACCACGAAAAACCTCCCAGCTATGTGTGTTTGCATCAACGTTTCTGTTCTGTTATTTCATGTGCCTTTTGTGTTCTAGGTTAAACTTGTATACACATATATACGTGGAACTTCTGTGGTTAGCTTACCACCTGTGTTCTAAATTGACTTGTATTACTATGCTCTGTTTTAAAATATCGCTACATCCCAGTGAGCTTGTGGGGAATTCCTCAGTTCAAAATGTTTGCCTGCATCTACCTCGCCCAAAATAATATTATTATGGATCAGTAACGATCCTTACGCTCCTCTGTGAAATGACCTTTTGTTAATTACGCCATAGTTATTGCATGCTTTATGGATAAAAAAGCATTTTGGCGTAATTAAATTGCACAAACCCCAAAATATAAGTACAACACCAGCATTCTTATTTGCACGTCAAATTTGTGACCACATTCACATCTTCTATATAATGAGTGTTCCGATTATAATGAAAATGAAAGTGCTTCGGCGGTCGGACTACATGGGTCCTGCTAAAGGCGGGGCGTTTGCGGCGGAAGATGACATGAACCCCGACCACGACGACAGTGAAAAACACTATTTCGACGGCAGTTTCGATGGCTTAGATGATGAGCAAGATTTAATACCAACCAAAGAAACCACTAATAACTGGGCTATCCTCCTTCGATGGATTTTTTATTTCTTCGTAGTCTTTACAGTATTGACAACAATATACTTTTTAGCAGGCGATGTGCTTAGTCTCTCCTCAGGGAAGGTAAGTGCTCGAGTCATTATTTATCTACCTTCTATTTTTCATGATAAGCGTAATTCGTACTGGAATCTGGAACTAAAGCCAGTTATATATGATTTTTTAAAGTTAATTACATTGATTTTGTTATTTCAAAATAGCAAAAATATGCGATTAAATTACCAGCTATGCACCAAGTCGGCAGCAAGCCTGGAGGTGCATTGGAGTGCTCTAGTTTTAATGAGGATTTCGGTAAATTTGACTGCTTTCCTCAAGAAGGAAAGGCAAATGAGAAGGAATGCTTAGCACGAGGGTGCTGCTGGCAACCATTGGAGAAAAACTCAGCAGCTCCATGGTGTTTCTACAAGCCACAATTCTCCTACTATAAATGGTCTGATTTCAACAAGACTCGATTTGGACAACGTGGCTTTGCACACATGAAAAACAATCTATCTATTCCTTATCCCAATGCAGTGAACGAGTTGCAAATTGATGTATTCTATGAAACCGAAAATTCTCTTCGAATAAAAGTAAGTATTTAAGAATTGTGTAAGAGCTAAAATTTTCATGTGTAAGCTGTATTTATTTTAATTATGTAACTATTGTCTCATCTTTGTAAAGATTTTTGACCCAAACAATAAGAGATTTGAAGTGCCGATGGAATATCAGCCTCCGAATGATGAGGTTAAGAAAAGAAATTATGAAGTAAAAGTCACAGACTCCGGCATAGTGGTTTTAAGAGAGGGTGGATTTCGACCAGTGTAAGTTCAATATATTTTTGATGCACACAGCAAATGGATTTCTGTAATTCGAAAGGACCTGTGGGTGTCAATGAAATCGTTTTTATCTTCTTTAATTCTAGATTTTCCACATTTGACGCCCCTCTCATCTTCACCGATCAGTTTTTAGAACTGACGACTAATGTAAATACAGAGTTTGTGTATGGACTCGGACAAGTAGTTGACACTCTCAAGAGAAGTGCGAATTGGAGCCGATCAGTTCTCTTTAACCATGATACGGTGCCCGTGGAAAATGTACGTGCTCGATTTTACTTGAAGGAACTTAATAATTAAATTATCTTTCCTAGTTTAGTTTGGCTGACTTTCATTATTATGTAAACTAACATTATAAACTAACTTTTCACTAATTTGTTTGAATTTTTTTGCGCAGAGAAATTTATACTCCAGTCATCCGTTTCTTCTAGCAGTCAGTCAATATAATGGCGAATCCCATGGCGTTTTTCTTGCGAACAGTAACGCAATGGGTAAGTTGGAAATAAAAATAAATCTCTCCTTTCCAGTTTAAAATTGAAATACTCGCTTTAATAATGAATCACTAATTATGCATGCAAAATTAATTTGTGCAGAGGTGATTCTCCAGAAGCAATACGGTTCTGTGGCTGCCACTTTTCGCTCCATTGGGGGTATATTAGATTTTCGAATATTTTTGGGCCCCAAACCTTCCGATGTGATCAAACAGTATACTCATGTGATTGGTAAACCAATGTTGCCCCCCTATTGGTCTTTGGGATATCATCTTTGCAGATTTAACTATGGATCACTGAATCACACTGCAGAAATTTTGGAAAACAATATAAAAGCCGGAATACCAGTGGTAAATTATATGTACTTAATTCGTTCACACGATTAGTAAATTTCTGGGGTGCAATAGTTTTTTACATTATACGGTATTTTTTGCTATCAATACGTAGGATGTCCAGTGGAATGATTTAGACTACATGCAGAATAGGAATGACTTCACTTACGACTCCGCAAACTTTAAAGGATTACCAGAATTCGTGAAATCTCTTCACGCGGTAATAATTTCAGAGCAATCGTAGTATTTTTCCTAGCTAGGCGTGCCACGCAAGTAATGACATAAATTTTTTTTTTCAGCGAGGAATGCGTTACGTACCTCTCGTAGACCCAGGTGTAAGTGGCAGCGAACTTGCGGGTAAAAGAAATCTTTCAAATATCTGTAATATTTTTATAATGGTTAATTGATATTAGAAACAGATTAACTTCTAGGCGTTTTTTCTATAATTGTAGCATTGGCTTTTGGAATATATAATAATAAGTTATACAGTACTATTACCTATCATTTTTAAGGTAATTGTTACATAATATTTTATACAAGTGTGTGCTTGCAGGAAGTTATCCACCCTACGATGATGGTATTGCTGATGACATCTTTATTAAAAACCAGGATGGAAAAGTTTTTGTGGGGAAAGTGTGGAACCGCGAATCCACCGTGTGGCCAGATTTCTCCCATCCTAACGTCACTCATTACTGGATGACACAGCTAGATAAGTTTAGGCAGCAAGTGGAAATTGATGGTGCTTGGATTGTAAGTTTAATGATTTGATTTGAAAAATGAAAATTTTATCAGTGATGAAGGAGTGAATGATGACATTTAACTTTAGTCAGTCAGTGCTCAATTGTTTTCATTAGGTACCTGTAATTTATATATTTATATTTCTGTTTCAGGACATGAATGATCCATCCAACTTCATAAATGGAGAGAAGGATGGATGTCCAGCGAATTCTAGTTTAGACAACCCTCCATATGTTCCACATGTTGATGGTGGTATATTATATTATAAGACAGTTTGCATGTCTGCCAAGCAATATGGTGGAAACCATTATGACTTACACAATCTTTACGGACTCCAAGAAACTGTAGCAACTTACAAGTGAGAGTTTATTTTATTCTTATTCTACCTTGTATCTTCGTATTGTTCATACCAGTCATTCTGTAACATGGCATTAATATTATACTACAGAGCTCTGGGCGACATAACTTCTCAAAGGCCGTTCGTGATATCAAGATCTAGTTTCCCTGGACAAGGACATTATGGAGGCAGTTGGACTGGAGATGTTTACTCCACTTGGAATGACTTGCGGAAATCGATTCCTCAAATCCTGTCATATGGCCTGTTTGGAATTCCTATGGTGGGAGCGGACATTTGTGGATTTAATGGGAATACGACCAAAGAGCTGTGCAAACGGTGGCAGCAACTTGGGGCATTTTATCCTTTTATGCGAAATCATAACACTGATGATGGAATTGTGAGCCATTAATCTTTGGAAAATTTGAATGTTTTAATATGCTTCTGTTAATCTTTTTATGCCAGCATGTTTAAACTTTTTAATGGTGACATCAGGTGCATTTTCCTTTTTTAGCCTCAAGATCCAGCTTCATTGGGTCAAGAAGTTATTGATGCTACCAAAGAGACGCTTAGTGTTCGCTACAGGCTTCTCCCTTACATATACACGTATTTTTTCCATGCACACATAACCGGTGAACCTGTTGCTCGTGCAATGTTTTATGAGTAAGTCCACGCAAAGAATTTATTTCAGTTTATTTCATATTTATCAGTTGCAATTAACTTTTGTGCAGTATTTTCAATTTTATTTGAGTACCATGCATCTGTGTATAACATTTTTGGTTGTAAATTGGGTTCAGATTTTACGATGACGTGAATACTCTGGAAATAGAAGATCAGTTTATGCTTGGGCCATCCGTGTTGGTTGCTCCAATTCTTGTTCCTGAATTTGAGGAAGACCGTTTGATGGTATACCTACCTAAGGGCTATTGGTACTCGTACTATTTTCATGATATTGCCCACGATTCGTTCGGACAGGCGTATGACTCACTCGTGCCAAATAATTCCCTTCCTATATACTTACGCGGTGGGAGTATTATTGTGACACAGAAACCTGGACAGACGACTGAAGAAAGGTATTTCATAATATAATAGAGAGAGAGGAAATAATTTATTTCACTGTTGCTTCTTTAGCAATTGTCAAACGACACAGTAGCCCATTCAAATATTTTTAACAAAATTTAACAAATACCACAAATTAAATGTTTGCTCTAACGTTAGATTAGTTCGATGTGTAGCTGAACTTTTGTTTTTTATCACTGTTTTTAGCCGGAAGAATAAGTTTGAGATCAACGTGTACTTATCGAAAGAGGGTAATGCTTCTGGTCTCTTATTTTGGGATGACGGGGTTTCCAATGGTAATGAAATGATCGTTTTCAGAACTATGAATTATTTCAACTATTAGTTTATTACACTGGGAATTTAGCATTACTAATAATAATTATGTACATTGTTAACTACTCTTATCATTTTGTCCATATAGCTGCATACTCGACGGGAACCTACAACCAGTTTAAGTTGACAGCAACAAATAATGATCTCCATGCCGTTGTCGAGCGATGGGGCTACCCAGATGCTAAAATGTTCTTGGGCAATATTCTAGTTCGTGGAATCCGAGGAAACGTAACGTCAGTTGTACTCAATAACGTTGATTTCAAATTTTCATACGATGCAGACGTAAGTGTAGTTTATTGGTTATTAAAACTCTAGTACAAATTCTTGTTCTGTTTTAAAGCATATCGTGAGTTAAGAGGCAAAGTGGCGGATATCCATTTTTTCTTAACAGCAAAATAGCGCAATTCCCGAAATGCCTAAAAGCAAAGTGGCGCTTTAAAGTAAAACTGAAAGTGACAAGTGCGCCATTTTGCTTTTAGGGATTATTGGAATTGCGCCACTTTGCTTTTAAGAAAAATGGATATCTGCCACTTTGCCTCTTAACTCACGATATGTAATTCCTGTGTAAAGTATTTTTACAAAAAACGAATATTTTTTTACTTTGCAGATCAACGTTCTCCGGCTGGATAACCTAAATTTATTATTGGACGAAGGTTTCACACTTAAGTGGACAACCGGGCGGTATACGAGATGAAACTATGAATGAAAATTTCGTATTAGACAAATTGTACACTTGACGTAAAAACACTCCCGTATTAGTAATACTTAAAATGCAAAAACATTTACATTTTACAGTTCGAAATTTTGCTTAAGATTTTACGTACGATAGTTTGCGCTGTTTTAACACTTTTTACGTCAAGGGGAGCAGCATCCGTAAAAATCGTTTTACGTACAGTTCGCAATTTGCCTATTATTTGGACGTTTGATTTCGAGAAACTCATGTGACATTATGGCTCAACCATACTAAACTATATTAAAAACGAAGTCAGATTATTTTAATTTAGGTTATAATTAATGGTAGTACTTATTTATAAATCATTATTATGTAAAGATATTGATGCACATGTTGATGTTATTTTAGTTTTAGTGCCTCGATGCATTTAACTCTACTCTAGTGTTGAATTGTTTTTAAGCTGTGTTATCGTATATATGTGGCCTAATGCATTGGTATAACCAAAAACTATTTTGTTGCTACCTAATTTAATCGTTTCTACTTTTGATCGCTTCTTAATAATAATTCTTATTTCTTACGTCAAATTCTGTCGATCTGTCAGAAAAATTATGAAAAGAGAATCAGCGATCTTTCTTCTCGAAACTTTTATATATTATAATTCCTATTATACATATACAAAAATTATAAGCATGACATCGAGAAATTTTAATAAAGCTACATTACCGTGAAACCGAAAAAAGGATTAATTTGTTGTTTATCAGCAAAATATTATATAAAAGACGTAATAAATATAATATGACCAGCTTCTTTCTAATCTAGCTCGGTTTTTGCTCAGTTCGCCTGCATTGCCTGTGTAGTGTTGTATCAGTTTAAATAATGCACTTATTGCCGGTGCTACTAGCCAGCCATTAATCTAATTAAGAAATACAATGCCATTTTGGATAGCTGAAACCGACATTTCATGTTAATTTGTGTAGTAGGTACCTATATTTAATTTAATTCATAATACTCAATAATGTACACTTTTTTGCATTTTAGACCCAATACAATCACATAAATCCATTTATTTTTCGTACGATTCCGATCTATTCACAGGCAATCAAAGCTCATTGGCAATGATTGTTTCAATAATAAATATAATTAATAGTAAAATAAAATTGTTGAGCCCTTTTAATCACAGTACAACACTATAAAAATTGTGTAGCAAATTTCCAAACAATGGAAGGATCCCAAAACTAAGCTTACAAAAAGAAAATTGTGCAAGAGAACAAAGACCCCAGCCACGAAAACTTAAGCGTCCCCAAATACTAAAGCATTACAACCTGACCATACGTATTTAAATATGTACAAGAGTTTTGCTTTTTGAGACAGTGTAACAAAATAATGTAGTTTTAAAAACTAAGAGTTCACAATACACAACTTGTGACCTGTGGATGTAATTTTAACTTCCAATAATCTATACAATTAATTAATTTAACTGCAGATCCAGATGATTAGCATTAGTTTAGCAAAGCCTGTTATACTTATTCAAGTATTCGAGTATCACAACACCTAACATGAATATGGAGAGCATTAAGTAATATTAACAATGGTTAATAATTAAGAAAGTACATTGTAAGTAAATATGCAAAACATAATAAGGGGAAACCCAGTGGCTTGTAAATGCCGTTGTACTTCAACAATTGTACAATTTTGTAAAAATTACTATG
>JAAXYX010001975.1:0-19625 GCA_036851915.1 Ptenothrix huangshanensis | reverse complement strand
GTTTCTCTCAAATAATCGCATCGCAAAAAATTACATTGTATTGCCATAGATACAGCGATTTAGCTGAGAATATTTGCGAATGTTTGAGATTCGCTAATAACAAATCTGTGAGAATAGTTGTAATATATTTTGAGAGCGAAAATCTGAGGACGATCGGGTTTACGGCTAATAATTTAACCAAACATTAAGTAATCAAGCTACTGTTACTGTCCAAATAAGGCAGTTTTTAACCTTTTTTACCTGAATTGTGGTTGAAAACAAAAATTGTATGCTCTGAGGGAATGAATCGAACCCGGATCTTGATTGAATTAAATGACTATAATTCTAACCCTCCTCCTTAAAGCACTAGATCACGAATTGCTTACGAAAATAATACAAAATAAATACCTGCATACATGGGAAACAGGTACACTTGCAGATAATTAAATATTGACAATTTATTTATTTCCAATTCCGTTTTATCTTGAATTACTTGGCACATCAAGAACAACAACAAGAACAATACTTGACAGCATTAGAAAGAATTATCTATTAAAAGTGCTAGTGATGGTGACATGGCTGCAATAATTACTGATAGTAACACTTCAAGATGAACAATATTATAGTACAGCACAGTACAGTACAGTATACTTTGGTTTGATCTAAAGATAGCATTCAAGCCACCAAGGTTCACTAATAATATCACCACTACTATCTGTCATCTGTAGTTAGTTAAATCCGTTTGTTCAGGACATTTACTATAAAAGAGTAGAACGTATAATATGTAGGTCTTTAATACAGTCTTGTGTAGGTTCTGAGGAATCGTTTTCAAATAATTATAGCAGTAGGATTTTGGAATTGTATTTAAGGTTATAATTTATAGGTACCTATTCTAAAAGTTCATAATTATTTATAAATAATGTAAAAATTAGAGAATATCATTGCACATATTGTTATACAGGTAGGAAGTAAGTAGATTTGTAACTAGGATTGAATATCGATTACTATTACACATTCCTATTTTAAATTCTATTCCTGGCTCCGATCAATTCGAGACACTTGAAAAATATCTTTCTTGCATCAATAAACAAGTGGTAATTCATTTTGATATTAAATACCCAATTAATTACTACAATACTAATTTTCACATGATATGTAATGTAAAACTCTTACTTACTAAGTATGGAATAAAAATAGGTAGTAACTAACTACTTTTAACATCCTTTATAATATCACCAAAAAGACACCGGGAACCAGTAATTGTAAATTGTAAATACCTATCTGTAATTTCTAGATTCAAGTGCATCGACAATCACTTCAAGCGATATTACTATACTTAGTATAATCAACTAAAACTATTTCACAGCACCAAAAATAATAACAAGAAATAAAATACTAAATAAACATCACAAGGAACTTTAGCGTCTACTTAAAACGAAGGCAATTAGAATAAATGAAACATACTATATAAAAAAACAAAATTAGGCACTGGCAATTGATGGCAAATCGTAGGACGTAATTATTAGTTACAAGGATAATAATTATACCGTACATTCTCTGGCAACTCCCCGGCACCAACAAACAAAATTTGTCTTATAATCCAAGAGTTTTCCCTCCATTATAACCAAAATCATTATTCATACATATAATTACAAGTAATTATATTGGTACTTCGGAGCTAATGTGGAGTATGTAAAAAGGGTAGAGGGGATCATTGCCCAAATATGTAGCAGGTACTTTGGCCTCAAAATTAATTAGAGACGAGGAATTACGAGAGAATTAACGGCACGTAATTTTAATAATTATTACGCGCTGCAAATAATTGTATAAAAGTACATACAACTTTATCCACCGAAATAACAAAAGAAATAAATAAAAACTAGTAGTATTAAAATTGGTATTATATTACTATATAGTTGCCTTTAAGAGAATTCAATTGTACATTTGACTTCATAAAACACAAAAACGACATCTAGAAAAAACAGGGCGTGATTGTCAAATTGTTCTATCAGAATCACAACAGTGCAGCTACCGTAGAACATTATTTGAAATTCTAATAGAGCCCGGATTATTTTTAATCAAAATTAGAGCTAAGATCTTGATAGTTAATCAAGTCAAACTTGAGATTCTGATTATCCTCCGAGCAGATTTCCATTGTCAATATTGTACCTTCTTTTGGCTTAGTGGATTCATTCACTCCTAAACACTGGCCAACTGCAAGATTGTAGATTGAAGTGTCCGTCTGGAAATGCAAAGTCAGAGAGAAATAAAGATGTTAAATTAGACCGGGGCCAAAACAATATGCATACGGTATAAATACGCTACTAGGACTACTAGGATTTAACATGATCCTTAGTGGCATAATAAGCACGCAAATTGTTAAATTGGGGACAATTATAATGTAATCAATTGCATACATCGGTGGTTCGCTTCCACTCTTGAGTTCCCATCATCTCGTGACACTTAGAAATTCGTGGTTTGTCGTCACCAGCGTCCAGACAAAGAACTTCTGCCAGCACAAATTCATGTTTTTCCGTTTCCAACCAATTCTAATTAGCAGGAGAATAAAAACATTAATAAAGTCTTTTAATTAAAAATATCGAATTAATGAACGAATGCACGCATCTCGATCTCACCTGTTTTTTATTACTATTTGCACTACATCGTTGAAGAACCAATCCAGCGTTCTTGCTTGTCACTTCTTTCTCAGTCTGAACGCACAATTTGGTTCCCTTCAAATTAATCTGGAAACTGCTGATATAATTCCTCTGTCTGTTCTTCCAGTGCAGCATCATTTTCATTTTCTGCTGGAATTTTAACTTCTTTCGCCGATTCCCATCCCCAAGTGCTGTAGAATTTGAATCGGCATCACTACTTTTAATGTTGGTATTTGCTATTGCTGGAATTTCCGCCAAAATCTCAGGGTATATGTTCTCCACGTACCATTTAAAAGGTTTGCACTGTAGGCGCTTACGTAAACTAACTCTTGCTGAGATATCCCCCATATTCTGGGATTTCGCCCGAGGCATGGCTTTGTAGAAGTATTCCTGAAGGTACGATACAATTACTCATTTCAAAGTAGGAAATCATAGTCAATAGTAAGTAATTATTAATATGTACCGGATTGAACTCTTACTTTTTTAATTTTCTCTCGTACTTAAACGTACTTAACAGACAGTGATAATACTAAACTAGCAATCAAAGGTTCAAACAAACTAATATTTGGTTGCTTGTTGAACTTTCACGATAACAATGCCCACCACTCATCGTCAGTACAGTAGGTATACATCAACTGGATTCTATTTTAGTTTATACCACTAACCTTGTACTCATCCAACCACACTTCAGCCACTCGAACAGAATTTCTCAGAGTCGTGTCCTCCCCGTTTGCTGCACCGTAAGGCCGTCGGCGACGAAATACGTGGCCGACTCTTGAGCAAGGAATTATCTTCAGATTTCCACCGCAGCCCCACAACTGCAATAATATCACAGGAATAATTATTTAAATTATTGAATAGAATTTCAATAATTTATTTACTAGGCCAAAAACACCAAAACCTACTCGAAAGGAAAGCTCGACGTTTTCTCCTCCCCAGACTTCCATCCCCTCGTCATACTCCCCCAGCTCGTGGAAGTAATTCTTATCCATAGCAAACAGACCACCGGCCATTGTAGGTGAGCTTCACATTATACAAATAGAATTAGTAAAATAAACACAAAAATATTCCCGCCCTTTCTTCACATGTACGATGAATTTATGTACATGATTACATATAAGTAACTTACACAATGGGATTGATGAAATCTGCATCATTTTTTAGTAGAGAGCGGGGGACATTATCCCACCTGAAATGAAGACCCCAATTGAACCCTCCCTTGACCAACGGGCTAGCAGAGTACGCAAAAGTATCGGCGTTAATAATATCAATTATGGGAGTAGTCACAGTCTTTCTATCTTCATTAATTGGAGCTAGTAATGGGTCCAGCCAGTTCTCATTAGGTTCAACATGAGAGTCTAAAAATACTAAAACCTGTAATAATTACAAATACAATATTAGTTTTCAAAACAAAATCTAATTAGTAAAATATCACAACGAATACAATTAACACAAGTCATTGTTCACATTTAAATAATTACAGATAGATTGTAAATAGTTATAGTCACTACTTACTTTCCCAGTGGCATGCCTAGCACCGAATATTCTCGCCCTAATTAAGCCAGCCCTATTTGGGGTTTTTAACACCGTTACTTTTGTCGGAAGACTCTCTTTGACATAGGCTAGGACTTTCTCATGAAGACCATCTAAAACATAAAAAAATTTGCACAATGAGTTCTTTGAATTTTTTCGGATTTTTGAAAGCATTTAAGCACATACCAATATCACTGAAGTCATCAATAAGCAAAATTTCGTGCAAATGATTGGGATTTGATCGCTTCAGCACACTTTGGACTGTTCGCATAAGAACGTAGAATTCTTCATTGAAGAAGCAAATGATTACAGAAGCCTTAGGAAGATTTCCTGGGTAGCGCATCGCAGAACACCTAACACAATCACACATTAGAAATCAGTATTGCAGCGAATATCAACGCAAATTAATTAACAAAGTTGAACGATTTAATTTTTTTATAGCTGTGCAAAGAGAAACTCTTACAATTCGTTCCTCGTGTCAGTCACATTGCGATAGAATCCCAATCGAGAACTGATGAGAGCGTTGAAGGCATACTTCTTGTAGCCTTCCTCTCGTAATCGTTTCTCCTCGATAGTTTTAATCAAGCCCAGTTTATCCTGTTGAGCTTCACCAGGATCAGGTAGAACGTGAACTTTAGAACTAAGTTGACTCACTAGTAGGTCACTATTTTTATACATTGCTTGATCACTAATCAGTTTCTGGAACTTTTTCTTCCACAACGGACTCTGCTCAGCTGATTGTGGTTGTTCCACCCCATGATCATCTCCTTCATTAACACCTACTTTCATCCCCACAAACTTACTCTCCCCATGATGAGCCCTTATGTCGTTGAGGGAATTATCTCCTCCCTTAAAATATTGCTTCTGCTTTTGCTTGAGAAAGGTAAATTTTTGTCGTAGGGGAACGTAGTTTGGATCATCTTTGTCACTTATAGAACCGGAGCCGGTGCCAGGATCAGCAATATCTCCATTTGTATTTATATTCCAGTAGAGATACATCACAGCTAGCCATGTGAAGGAGGCAAGAAGTACGCCGCAAATGAATGAGCGATATCGAAATTGATTCTGTGACATTTTTAGCACTTGTTTGGATAAGAGTACAACTAAAGACATAAAAAGGCGGTGGTACAGGATCACAGGATTCTTTTCTTGAAATGGAATAAAAACTTTTGTGTAGAAAATAGATGAATTATGTAGGTTTGTTAAGTAGTTTGGTTTCCCTTATCTCTGGTAGGATGGCTGATGGCTATTGTATTAGTGCTGGATTGCAGTCAATGAAAATGAAAAGCGAATGTCAAATGCCCTTTTGAATATTGAGTACGTTGTCGAAAAGGATTTCAGCAAATGAATAATTTAATTGTGAAAGCAAAACTTAGTGTTGACATTAGTTGGCATTATTATGCTTCCACTTGTCATGATAGATACATTTGTCGATTATAACGCTTTTGTAAGACGGTAGTTAACTCAGCTCACTATAATTTGCGATGCTGCTGTCGATACTCTTCTATTACTGTACTTCCCATTCCAACTCGGAATCCTAAAAAAAATGAGAAAAAACGAAACAGAAAATGTTAAAATTGCAAAGTTATTAAATTATGCCATCACTCCATGTTTGCTAATATTAAATTAAAACCTTTATCATCTACCTCTAAAAATTGTATACTTGAAAGCAGACAGCTAAAGGTTATGACTTAAGCCCGCGATAATCTCATCGGACTATAACGCTGAAACGACAGCTGGTAATTTTACAATTACATAGAACTGATGAACGTGTACAGATGAGCCATTACTTAGAAGTAATGCGTACCTGGACCTACGAAAAGACACCTAATTAATTGCAATACAGGCACAGGAACTAAAATAATGAAGATCTCCGAATGTAAATCCAAGTTATGAATTACCTGCCTGTACAGTTGAGGACTAATCGCACTGACAGTACAGTCAGTCAGGGTCAGAGTTCAACAGTACAGTCACAATCAAGTTCAAAACTGACTGCAGTTCATAGCGAAAGGAAGAAGGACACAGGCAGGACCAACGATAAACGACTGCAAAAAGTCAAGATAATTAGTAAACAAGTTTGTTCGTAATCTGCACCCCCTTGTTTGCCTGTTTATTATAAAAAGTTACAGAGATACTATTTGATTTCTAATGAATTGTAAAAATGGATTATGCAAAAGACAAACTGACCAGATGACAATTAACAATGACCGCAGCAAAACATTGTCTATTGACAACAGCTTGCCGTCCGTCGGCGACCTGTGTGTGAGGTGGTATACATACGAGATATTTTCAAATACTTTCTAAATCGCGTACAGGCAAGTCATATTGAGCTTATCTTGTTCTATTGTCTATGGCTTGCAATCGAAATGTTGGAATGAATTAGTTAATTAAGTCACGTCTTCGCTTCGGTGTAACATTGGTTCGATGCAAACGCAAACACAAATACAAAATACAAAGTGACAAGACAAGCAAGCAGAACCAAGCACCCAAGAAAGGAAAGCAGAAACAGCAACAAACGCTGTACGTTGTACTTGTACTTGTACGTAATTACAGTAATAGTAATACAGTAAAGAGGAAAGGATAACTTTTTTTTTCAAGCTTCGAGCGATAAAAGATATTCTTGATTTGGCGTTGTTGGCGGTAATGTTGTTTAAAAGTAACACTAAAATTCGTTGTGGACTCGTGAATTTTTTTCCGTTTAATTCCTTGTGTTATATTGTAATTGTAGTCGTTGTAGAGCAAGTTGGCGAAGCTGGTTAAATTATCATATCTCGTATCACACATAATTACAATCTATGCATAATATATATGTAATTGATAATTTCACCCGCGCTAATAATTATCTCTTTTCCTTTCAACTTTTTACTAGACTATTCTCAACACTCATTTAATTGTGATCATCGTCTATCAACGTCTTTATTCGCCAATAAAAAATCCCACCAAACAGTTTATTCATTTTACCGGTTGCCGTTATTCTTATTAATGACACTGTCTAATCGGCATTAATCGTCATTTGCCAGTGTTGAAGTTGTACCAAAAGAGTTTCAGCTGACGGTAGCTACAAGCTTTTAATTTTCACGTTTTTAATTAATTTTTGTTAAATTGTTGCCGATGGTAAATGCTTTGACATTGAAATAATTAGCCATTTGTACCTAACACCAAAAGAAAGCTCTGAAATACTGCAATTATTTGAAGGGACTGTGTGAAATAAAAGCCAAAGGTTAAAGGTAACTTTCTAACGTCTTTATCTTTGATCATGGATGGAGGCAATAACTTTCAACTTAAACTATTTTTAACTTTAATTATTATCAAGATTAATGCACAGTAAACTTTTGCATTTTATTTGAAACAAATAATTGATTTCCTTGCCTCATTTGTGACTTCAGGATCACAAATTAGAAATTAGAATCGAAATGGAAAACGTGAGACCGACCGCCACCCTGGACCGCTTTCCCCCCATCCCGGCCCCTGGAAAGGTTTCAATATGCGAAGCAAGCTTTACTGTACGAACAATATCTGTACCTACCTCCACATCCACATCACCAGAGAAACATGGACAAGGGCCTCATCCGCTAGATTTTTCCCCGTATATCAACTTGTTTGAATCCTATCATCATCTCATGGCCTATGATCTAAAGCCAGTCGTTCCTCAAAAAATCCCTTCGATACGTGTGGCAGATGCGGAAAACAACTTCATTGTTTCTACTTCTGAAGGGTGGTTGAAGGGAGTTTGGAATGCACTCTTTGACGGTGGCATCTCGGGCATGATCAACTTTGTGGAGCAGGACGATGCTATTCCAATGCCTGTCAAGAAATCCGTAAGCGGTGTCCTCAGCATTTTGGATTATATTCAGAAGGGAAGGTGGAAACTTGTTATCCGATTGTATCCACATTATGGGGTTAGTCTTTTATTATTATACTCTAGCTTCTTAAATTCCAAACTCAATGCACTAGCCTAGTGAGAGCCGAGAGGTATAATGATGTCAACACCATAATTAAAAGTGGTTCAAATATGATTTTTTGGGATTTGAATTTGTGTAGCTTGAAACGACTGATCTGATTGAAAAATACTCACCCGTGAGGGACTGGAAGAGTTCTTGGGTTCGTGGAATTAGTTGGCATCCTACTTATTCCCGTCTAGCCATTGCGCTTCATGATGATAGTATTCGCATCGTTACTAATGGACTCAATGATGGATTTCCTTACGTAAAGTCACCTGATCAGAAAAATGTGTCTTCGTTGTGTTGGAAGTAGGTTTACAAATTGCGTATTTATACACCATCTTTTCCATTGCATTGTATCATGCACCCTTGTTTTAATTCTTGTTATTATTATCATTACACAACATTGCAATTGTGAAAAAATCAGCGAACCTTTGTATTTGTTTGTAGGCCTTTTAATGATCGCGAATTAGCAGTTGGCGTGGAAAATGGAATTATCATATGGAATCTGGACAGCTCTTTAAAACCAACTTCAAATCGTTCTCGGTTGCTAACTGCTAAGGGCCATTCTCCCGTAACATGTGTGGAGTACTCTTCGAATGTAAGTTGATTCTGGTCCTGATTTCTCGTACTCGTGCCCAACACGTTGAGCTTGGTTTTAATCACAAATTATAGAGCTCCAATTTGCATTGCTTTTTTATTGAAGTCTGAATAATGCTTGATATTTGACATTTTGCGGTTTTGTTGTTTGTACACTTTAGGGGAGACATTTAGTATCCTCGTCATCTTTAGATAATACAATTTACATCTGGGATGCAAGTACGTATGAACCCTTCGCTCTACATCGTTATGGTGGCGGAGGCGTTCCGATGGTTCGATGGTCACCTAGTGGAACTCAGATACTTAGTAATACACCCACTTCGTTGTTCAAGTATGATCCTTTTTTTGTTCATCGTCCCTATTTCTTTTCACAACCTTATTATACGTTCAATTTGAAGTCAAAGTTGCAGTTTACATTGCAAGGAACGTAATACCGTATTCTCTGTAACAGTATACCATACCATAATAGCGTACCCGCCCTAATTGTGTATCCCCTCTTTTGCTTCATTTTTATAGTGTAGTATATCCTGCTTTGATAGTATGTATACCCATGGTGCTTAAACAAAAAATTTCTACTAGTATGTATGCAAATCATAAATGGTAAATCGGTAATTTTAGCATGGAACTCATTGGAATTTAAAATTTAAAAACAGAGTTTGGTCAGCCCGAAACAAATGGGTTCCCAGTCGCTGGAAAACAGCTGGGAAGCCTGTAGAAGCGATGATTTGGACACCGGATGGTGGCATGATCATCTTTGCAAGTGATTCGTTTCTCTTTACGATCCTCATTCTGCAGACTGAAGAAGATTTCGTGGATACTGAAAGTGCTCGCACTGCTGTTCCAGTCTTTGATTTAAGAACCATTCGAATTCCCCAAGAAGGGTCAGGAAGGATGTTTAAAGTGGGAGGGAAGGTTACGCAGCTTTGCATTTCTCCGTGCGGAACAAAGTTGGCTATTTTATTTTCCAACTCGGAAGTTGTAGCTCTTTTCAGAGTGCAGAAAAAGTCTCCCGACTTCCTGTATCCGATGGGACTTATTAAAGGGTTTGAAAATGAATACCCACTAGCTGTCGAATTTCAAAGAAATTTTGAGTCGGGAGCTTTACTGTCCATCGTAAGTTGACACTAATGACTAATATCAAAGTAATTAATTAATTTCAAATAAATCTGATGGATGTTGATAGAGTGTGGTCTTGTTGCTGATTTTGAAGTACTCAGACTCACTTTTTTTAATCACAATTAATCGAGTACCTAATATGTTTAGTAAACTTCAGTCAAATTACCTTTTTTCAGGCATGGTCTTCCACCAGGCTACAGCATTTCCCTATGATTGATGATCCGTCGCTAATGACTCAAAGATTTAACCATGAAGAACAGCTCCACATGTACCGAAGTGGACTTGCTGGTTTTAACAGATCGGGTAGTCTTAGTCCTCATCCAGGTCCTTCATCAAGGAATTCTTCATTTGCCGACAAATCTGGTGGCTCTGGAGGTGGCGGCGGAGGCGACTACGATAATACCAAAAGTTTCTCGGAACACACAAGTCTTTCTCAGCCGCAGTTTAAAATATTTTCTTCCCCGGATCAATAGAATAATGGTGAACATGTAGATTTGTTCGTGCCTTAATTTTTTCAGCACTTCCGCGGTTAATCTATGTACCTTTGGAATTATGTTTTCTATACATGTCTTGATTGCTTCTCAACCATTTTCTGTGTAGGTAATTCAATTTAAGTTTGTCAACTAAGTATCTTTCTCATCACGTTCTAACTTTTTTTGCTGGGGTGTGATGGCCATTTTGAAATTAAATATACTTACACTGTAATTTGTGATCTTAGCTTAAATGTGTAATAATTAGTTTTTTCTTCTTAGAAATTTTCGTATCATTTACTACTTACTATTTATTTCATTGTATTTTACAAGTAATTTTAGTATCATAATTTCATTAATCGTCTCATTTCTCATTAAACAAGGAAAACGTATTTTAAAAAGTCCCCGTGGGTTTAAAGGTTGTTTACATTCCAGTTCAATACTGTTTTTTGTAATTTTACTTTTGCCATAATTTTCTTCAGATTGTCAACAATCTATGAGTAAATAATATAAGCTAAAGTAATCATTTATTATTGCATCATAATCGTTGTGAAATTCAATTTAATTTCTTACTTGTTTAAATGTCGGAATATCCATAAATGAAAATGACAATTTATGAAGTGTGAAAGTGAAAAGGTATGCAAGATATGGGTACATAATTATACTGATCGTTAGTGGAATGTTTTGCTATCTTGGGTCACTTGGGTGTGTAAATAAGACATTTTGCGCTGATTTCAAAAAGTAAATTGAATTTGTGCGTAACTAATTGCATTCGCACGTCATAATGTTGAACTTTAAAACTAAAAGTTATAATGAACACTGAATAGGACATTTTGCCATCAGAAAAACACTAGGTGTTTAAGTAGATCAGAAGTTATTACTATTACCAAAAATTATTTTTACTTCTGGTGTATTTAGGAAGCATACGGTTACGATTTCATTGGAAATTATAAGGTAAAAAGGAATTAATTATTATTATCAATTAAAATTCTTACAACGATTTCACTTGAATTAGTTGTTCATTCATTAATAGGAGGTTTGTTTTTAATTTCTTGATTTATTTTGTAATAACTAGCGCAGTTTGGAGGAAAACTTATTAAGAACAGCAGTGGTCATGGGGAAGCGATTGACAAAGAATGGTTTGGTGAAGAAGAAACCTGTGTTTGGATCGTCGGGTGTTCTGTTCTGCACTTGATTCCGTATCATCTCGATAATGGTCACCTGCACCTCCTTCTCCAGATCATCAATGATACCAGCCATCGTCTTAAAATATAAGTCAGCGTCAAAATGTTTAAACTTATTCCTATTCCGATTTGCGATGAACTCAAAAGTATCTAGTGCTCGATCCATAAATATCGACTGGAGTTTCGGAAGGTAGTAGTCCCTATTAGGGATATCATGCTCCCTCATGTTTCTCCTACTCGTTACGATACCATACAACCGATTGCGTAGGCGGAGAGCATAGCTGGGTACCTTTTTACCTGGAGAGTACATCAATCCGTTATTGTTTTTCACTCATCATTCATTTTGCAGTCTCGCAACCGCAACTTAATGTGACATAGTCAATTTGTATGATTAACTTGATTATATATTATGTACCTCCAATAGCTAAATAGTTGACGCGAATAACTTTGACAAGAGCACATGCTTTGAGAAGTAAATGGTAATTCTTGGCACTGATGGGGCGAGTGAATTCAACTTCTTCAACTGCATCCCACAATACATGGTGCTGGACCTTTTTCAAGTCATGCATCAGTTTTCCAATCACTAGCTTCTTAATTTTAAAACCGAATTCAGAATCAGAAGGGCAAGAACAACAAGCGTCTTCTACATTATTTTCACTCCTGCTGCTGCTCTTGTTGTCACCTTTGGATTTGGATTTCATCTTTTCTTTTGATTTTGACTCTGTATTCGCTGGTGGCAGTTTTTGCAAGGGAAGAGCGCTTAGAGGAATTCGTTTTTTGGAAAGTTTCTTGTCGCACAAGTAACCTTCAAATGTAAATTCATCGTCCATTATTTTCTTGATGCAAGTGCAAACCAAGCGGCATTTTAATCTCGTCTCCTTGTCCAACCCGCGAAGGATTTTGAATTTTATCTAGACATAATAACATATAGTAGTGTACAGAACAAGAAAAGCTTGATAAATAAGGCGACCGAAAAGCATACAAAACATAATGAGGGTCCTAAAAAGCGTATAAAAGCATACAGAGGTTTCACACAAGCATAACAAGCATAACTTTTCCGAAAAGCATAAAAAGTATAAGATTCCAGGAAAAGCATAATTTTGGTCGCGTTGATAAACTCGAGACATTCAGTGAAGTAAAGAGGGACAAGAAAAATATAATGTAGTTCAAGTCACTTGTGATGTACAATTGTACAAATACTGAAGAGAATACATATTGGAAGTGAAATGAAGCGTGTGTATGCAATGAAATTCGATTTACTTCTGGCAGTGATGGGTGTAGAAGTTGAAGCAGCATTTTGCACTACTTTGAAGCGTATTAATTTGAATTTAAAAAACGCCAATTCCTGCTACTGCTACTTAACCTTTATTTTCATGCAATTACTTATAACGCTGAAACGTCGTTGGTACTCTTGCAATTTACTGTAAACCCTTATTTTAGGTTCAAAAAATTTCATGCTTTAACGATTAAATGACCAAGTGAAAAGTGGATTGGATGATTGGTATTTGAACTTTCTTTTCGTTAGGCTAGCTAGCTACTAAACCTGATATTTAGTAATGATTTATATCAGCACCTCATCCTTAACTCCCATCAAGAATTTTTCAAAATGCATGGAATTAATGTTTTTTATGAAGTTATGAACTTTAGTAACCGGATGTCAGTCAAAATATTTCAAGAAAACTTTAAATGGTCCCCTTAGCATCTCTAAANTTAACTCCAATCAAGAATTTTTCAAAATGCATGGAATTAATGTTTTTTATGAAGTTATGAACTTTAGTAACCGGATGTCAGTCAAAATATTTCAAGAAAACTTTAAATGGTCCCCTTAGCATCTCTAAAAGTCCTTTTCTGTATTGGATGGATTTATCTGAAATTGAATCATCATGAACTTCATGCAAGGAAGGAACCCTTCACTGAACACGCTCGTCGGCGCTGCGCGTCGTCCATGTTCCTCCTTTTACAATCCAGTACTACGCACTTCGATTTTAAAAGAAAGTAATTACCTACCTGCCTAGTTCCAGGCAGCCAAATAGGTAGTATGTACATTGCGTTAGAGCAAGGTTTGATTTCATTAATTTGAGCTTTGGGGGAACTTTGAGACAAACGCAAAAAATTGTAACACGTGACATAGTAGTAACATAAAAAATTATGACTTTCAGATGCCAAAATAATTGCCAGGGTTAGGAATTCAGTAGATGAAGAACAATGCAGCAGATGCCTTAAAATTTGAATTACAAAGACGTCATGCTTACCATAACTATTGCGATGAAATATACACCCGAAGGAAGTAGCTACACAATACAATTATAGTCAGTAATAATTCAAGTCATTGTCAGAAAATTGTTGGGTGGAAATAACGATTAATTACTAAACAATTTCATACTTGCTAGTTGCCTTGAATTCGTGACAACAAAATAAAACCGTGGCTAAAAGCTGCATTTCATGGTCACGAATTTCTTTCTATACGCATATAGAGTTTAAAATTGAGAGTGCTAAAGCTGAAATTCGGATTAGATGAACTTATAATCTAACCATAATGATATTGCTTCTCTCCTCGCGTCATCATTGTCAAATGTTTATGGGGATGAAACAATGGACCATACAATTCAATTTTAAATTGCAGCAAATTCATTTCACAGGAATTTCTTAATTTTTTCTACTGCCCTCATTATAGTTCGTTTGTTTAGAAAAATTAGATTCGAAAAAAGTTAGGGATCATTTCATTGCTGTCTTCCTGACTCAAAATGACACGACCTGTAATTATTTGCTCTGTGCTGGCCATCCTGTTGATTGGCATTTGCCAATTCCGAGGAGTAAGTGGTTGACAGTCTTTCTATTTAACACTTGGTAATTTATGTGGATTTACTGCTCACAGCCCAGTTGATATAATTTTTAATGAACTTAATTAAATATTTGATTACTAATTATGACGAAGTAAGGTGATTTTAAGTTACAGTCCAGCTCAGCGTCGATAAGGCATTTAATTATAAGGAAATCAAGCTACATATTTGTGGTTCTAATTAAATACTTTAACTGATTTAGGCTTCTGCAGGCAAGTCACCAGCCAAAGCAGCGGCTAAAGCGGCTTCCCCTTTAGATGCTGCTAAGGGAATACCAGTGATTGGTAACATTGCTGGCAATTTGCCAATTGGTGGAAAGGGCATTCCAGGCGTTGGAGGTCTCGCTGGTGGCCTTGGTGGAGGAGGAAAGAAAGGTGGTGGAGGTCCATTGGGTGGTGCATTACCTATCGGAAAAGGTGTACCAGGTCTAGATGCTTTAGGAGGTCTAGGAGGCGGTTTACCAGGTCCTCTTGGAGGTCTGGCAAAGAATTCGCCATTAGGCAGCCTCATTCCAGGTAAAAACGGGAAGAAGCAGGCCCCAGCAAAGAAGGTAGAGGAGGAAGAAGAGGAGGAGCCAGCTACGACACCTGAAAGTGAGGATGAAGATCGACAGGTCGAGGAAACAACCCCACCCCAAGAAGAAGGTGGTGCAGAAGAGTGATTCCCAACGAGACCATAATATTGTCATACCATAGTATATAGTTGCTCACAAATTATTCTAACCTCTAATTAGATGAACATGATTGCATTCGCAATGTGTATATGTTTTGTTCAAAAGTATTTCCCCCAAACTATATGATTTCATTTTAAATAAAGCAATTATTGTTGTTTCCAAAGAAATCCGAAAATAGCTTCGAGCCACAGGTCCGCTTACTATTATGTATTTCTTGTGTCTTGGCTATAGGCTCACTTTATTTTTTCCTTTACATTTGCATGCTTATTTTTTGTACTATACTTTTTCATGTTAGTTTTTGCAAAAAAAAAGCCCTGAAATTGATTTATTTTTCCAACATTTTATTTTATACAGTATCATTTTATTGCTGTTGCAATCATGTTTACGAATTCTGCTGGATTTCAATTTTAAACGTTTTCAACGTCTAAAAATGGAAGACTATAAAACAGGTTTGTAAGCTATAGTGTGTGTAGTAAGTTTACAGACATCTTAAATTCTTTTCTTAATTAATGATAAGTAAAAAATAATAAGTAAAGCACGTTTCTTTGACTTGACCTTCATCCTCAACTTGACGCGTTGAACAACACAGGTCGGCCTTCACAATTATTTAAGTAGTGTCTTTGGTCGTTTTCTTAGAACTAAGTATAGAACTGAAATACTGTCAAATAATGCTGAAAGTTGGCTTGTAATCACTATCAACTGCTCCACAATACGATGACGATAAGTATACCCCGCGAAAATCAACCTGTAATGCAGTAAACATTATTTGGATTTTAGGATCACGTCTAGGGGTATTCTTATATTATATGCAGGATTTATTAGTAAGTGTAAGTATGTATATACGCTATAAAAAATAAATAATCTTAAAGCCGAAAAAAGCTTAAGCTATAGCGTCAAAAACCTACTCCGATTTGCCTTAAGCTTGAATATAGTTTGGGTGCATCTGAAGTGCGTGTTAAATGCTTTAGAATAATTACATCTGGGACCGAAAGATGCACTCTAGATGCATTTTAATTTGTTTTAGGTGTGCAGATGTGTACTTAATGAAGTTAAGATGCATTTCAGATGCACACAAACGACGTTCAAGATTTTGTCAAATCCTAGTACGTCATCAATCTAAAAGATACTGCAATACTTTTTACAATGCGCAGTGTATACACTGTCACTGTAAACACAAAACAATCTTGCAAAAGGAAATATGTATCGCATCAAACATCAGGACCCGGAGTATTACTAATAGTAAGTAAAAAACGAACGAAAACAACTGTGCACCCTTTAATGCATCTCGATCTCAAAGGCATGCATAGCACATCTTTTACGACTAAGGCGCGCTCGAGATGCGCTTTTATTCGAGGCATTCGAACTTTGTTCGACAAGTGACTAGCGTGAGAATGCCCAAATGTAGCAGAAGGAAATTAAAATATCGAAATAAAACATTATTATAGGTCATCGTGACTTGTGCTTTCTACTTAAATATGCAAAATTTTTGGGAAGCTTTCTTCTACAAAATTAAGAGGGTGACCACATGTAGGGCAGCGACCACAGTCGGCGCTCTCACTCTGCATCAGAGATGATGCGAATGCTGCGAATGTGAGTATCAAACGAGTATACTCGCTACACCCCTTAACATGACAATTACTCGTTTAAATACTAAATTGCAAGCAACGGCAACGAGTACTCGCATTCGCATGCGAATACCGCGAATACGAGTACAAAACGAGTACTCGCGACATCTCTACTCCGCAATTTTTGGCTTTGAGATGCATTCTAGTTTTGCTTTGTAGTGCCATCTCTTTCCCTACATAACTTTTTATTACCGGCTGTACGATTGGTCTAGGTTAAGTCCATACACACTACACTGTGGCTGACAAAATACCGATTTTGTCAAATAATTAGCTAAATTCCCCGCCCCACTTTGATTCATTGATTAACTTTATTACCACTGCCACTGCCACTACCACTTGATATTATTTAAACCATTTTAACCCAAAGCCATTCTTCTTCCATCGGCACCACTCCGGGTAATTGATTGTGTTTAAATAGACGTTAAAATGTTAAAAGTTTCATCAAAGCTGACATCCCGAATTCCAGAATATTTTAAGTAATATTTTGCATAGATGGTTATTTTATTAAAGTTTATGATTCAAGTAGAATGACGTGATGACAAGCAAATCTGTACCGTCGACGTCGACAGTAAGCATCGGTTCGGGTCGTAAAAACAAAAAGTCAAGTTCGAAAGGCAAAGGCATTCTGAAACAAACTCCGGGATTTCAAACTCCGGAGATTGATAAATCAAGAGATAAACCCACCAAGTCAGCTACCAACCCAGCTACTAACAGAAGCAGGTATGTAAATATTTGTCATTTGAAGTTATAACTTCAAAGTTCCCATTATAAACATCTATCAGAAAGTACGTGTTTTTGGAGTTTACAAATCACTCCATACATGTTAAAATGGTGATTTGATTTTGATTCATGTGTCTCTTCTTGGGTTGGCTTGTTTTTAGCAGTAGTGATGGTCCAAATGTAGCAGAAAAAGCAGCCCATTTTGACGAAATGAACATTATTGCTACCCTTCATCCAGCCGACAAAGATTATGGACACATGAAAATCCTGGAACCAGACACACCATTTAATTACGAATACCGGGGCCCGGATAACGAACAACCAGTGGACCATGATCTAGTTTTGAAAAAGTATGAAGTAATCAATCAATTTTAGCAAATGTATCAGTAACGATTTTACTAGAATTTTAATTAGAATCAAATCTAACCTTTCGCCTTGCAGCTAAATGTGATCCCGTGATCAATGTGACGATTGATCCCGTCTACTTCAACAGAAAGAACTTACTTATATACATTTTGCTTTTTCTGATTTAATATCTATTATCCTTTCATTGCAATCATTACATACTAAAGGCTTCGAAAACTATCATTGGATATCAACTCTGGGGTCAAAATGGAACCTGTTAATGATGACATAACGCCACCAGCCGAAGACGTTCTCACCGAGGAAGAAAAGAATAGGTTCAAAGAATTCAGAAATAAGCGAAAAATGCATTACGACGAGTATCTAGCAGTACAGGCCCTCAAAAATAAGGCAAAGGATGAAGACGAGGATGATGATGATCGTGCTGGTCCATCTAGCAAATAGTTTTACCTGCAAAGATAATAAGTAATAACATTCCACTAATTTTAACTACGTGTCTGCCACATGACCGGTCGCCGGTCATCGTATCGTATTGTCGTCATTGTTTTAATTTGTGCACATTTTTAGAAATTCAATTCTCGTATTAACCCGCTATTGAGTGTTGGCTCCATTTTTTCGATGATTTATAAATGTATGTCACAATTCATCAATTACTATGAACTATGGCTATATATTAAATACGTTTCTTTAATGTGTTTCGATAGCTTAGTCACAATGACTAACAACCGAAGCTACCACGCAAATATGGTGCATAAATTGTACCCATCTCAACTGTCTTTGTTTAGATTCACGTGAATCAGTGATTCGATGCCGTGACGATGACAACGTTGAACAAGAAAGATGGAATTGTTAAGAAAAATAAACATGCTGAAACGATTATATATAACTACACCAACACCATTGATTACGAAATGTGCAATTGCCATTATCCTATTATGTGCATCTACCAATAGTTCCGAATGGTAAAATTTAACTTTATGACTAATCAGCTACTTACAATCACAAAATATGTACGTATTATGTCGTTGTAACAATCGATCGTAATATTGTACTAACTAACTTACAAATAAAAAGTGAAACTCATCAATCATTCTTTCTAATTCCGTAGTTGCAATTACCACTTAAATAAATTTCAAATGTCAACAAACAAAATTTATATAAAGAGCCTTATCAAGCCATGCATGGTAGCTACCTAGGTTAAATGCACAAAACACAATTTATAGTTAACTTAGTTGAGGATTAACGAGGTATAACGTGCCTGCAATGTAATTTCTAATTGCCTTGTTTGTAATTACTCCTGGACAGTATAAATAATAAANACACAATTTATAGTTAACTTGGTTGAGGAATAACGAGGTATAACGTGCCTGCAATGTAATTTCTAATTGCCTTGTTTGTAATTACTCCTGGACAGTATAAATAAAACGATCTAACATCCCTTCTTATTCGAGTTTGCGTTTCTGCACCCTTCTTTCAACGTATTTGTCGTCAGAGGCAGCATCTTACAGTGAAATAAAATGAGGGTAATACCTGTGCTGATTCTGGTTACTCTGTGTGTCCTCCTTCTCAGTGGGACAATAAATGCAGGCTTGGACCCAAAATGTAGTGCTTGTGGATGCGGTAGACATATATATCAAGTATGCGACACCAAGGGCCGAATGTACGCAAACGAGTGTCTTCTCGAGTGTAACAGAGACATGTGTGATCGAAGTGAGTTCATAACAATTTTCTCAAATTATTCGTGTAGTAAGTTAGACGTAAACTAGAAATTAATGATGTAGATTATAGATTGTGGAAAACCTCCGGATTCAGTAAGAAAATAAGCACATTAAATTATAATATTTCAAAGAAACTTGAAATTTTAAAGAATTTTTGAAATGACTAATGATATAATGCCGTGTAATATTTCAAGGTGTTGTACTCG
>JAAXYX010001974.1:0-19632 GCA_036851915.1 Ptenothrix huangshanensis | reverse complement strand
ACACGCGATGTGATGACTTCATTCCTCATCGCTTTCGTTTAGCATAGTTTGAGGTGCGGAGGAAGAATGGGAGAAGGAAGGTGAAGTTGAACACCTACGTAATATTATTATACTATTTATAAGAACATCAACATCAACACTACTTATACATACGAAGATATGTACTGGGTAATCCCTGCATACCAGTCCGATGCTGATATCCAAGTCTGTGTACAGCAAGGAACTGAACATTTGAACAGTAAAAAGCAATGGGATAATATTGTACGTGGCAACCAACAGACGGACAGCAGCAGTGCCATAATAAGACACTCATGCTCAGAGCTGATTGCATAATTGGGCCGTGCTTCATTCAATTATTTTTAATTTTCTGCACGCTATTTTTGTTTACGTTCGCATACATAGCCGTAGAGTTATTCCGACGGGACGAGCAACAGAACCGTGAACAATTCAGAAGAACTATTATTTATTACGATTGCAATAATTATCCTAGTATTTGTGTCTGTCCAACGTACCTATCTCTTTCTGCTCAGCATTTTCCCATTTTGAACAGTTTAGTTCACTCATATGTAATGGAGTAGCGGTGATTAATTAGAATTGAATGTCTCGTAGCTATTTGCATGCATACAAAGCATACCAAACATCCACGCCAACAAACAAACCACGAATACATTGGTGGGAATGACGCTGAAGTAATGCCTTTAAAATCAAGTCTTGTAGGCATGTACTACCACTACCTACCGACTTATAGACCAGGCAGTATGTAAATATGTGGCGATTGAGTCTAACCTTAATGATCATGCACCTTAATATATTGTAGGCGTAGGAATTGTATGGATTGAAAAGGCTTGGGAACGATGGACGCGAACGCACGGTTGAAATTTTTGTAGGAACATCATATTAAAAAATTAACATTCGATTTCGGTAATTGCTTAAGCCCTGTGATTCTCATTCTTCGGACGGATGAGTGTGAAGCTAGGGTGCAACGGTAATGATGGTTACGTGTTTCACGTGGAGTGTTAAGAAAGTCAATCATTTGTCACGTGAAATTATAAAAATATGCACGTTCCTTTTTAATCTGTCAACTTACTAAGGTATATGATAGGTCCCTTGGGATTGAGGATAGCATGTCTGTGCATAATGAGTTTGGGGAAAACACGGAAAACTCCTGACATGACACAACATAAGATTAGTGAAGGGAAGCCTGTTATGCACCTAAATGTATGGGTAAAAGAATACAGCTAGGTGCATACATACATAATCATACGTTTACATCTGAACGTTTATAGTAAATTGTAAATAAATAGGTAAGGTAGATTACCCAAGTCGCATGTCATTTTCTAATGCAAAAGTATAATACTTACGTATGCTACTCGGTAGGCAAATTTTTATCGAGAGCGACACTTATTTAGTGTTGTGTGTACTCATCAAATTAGGCGTCAAGTCTACGACAAGTTAAATCATGTGTGGTTATTGTCGATAACAATGTAGTTATGCAATTACTTTGTTTATTTTCCACGTTCTGCATAGGGATCATGATCGTATATAATTCATAATTACACGCATCTGTAGACCAACAATGCTCTCCATCGATGCATTATTATGCTAATATATTTTGCATTCGACTGAATAAAGCTATCAAGGTCGTTTGACGTTTTCGATACGCTGCATTCGAAATTGGAAGGCAAATCAACCAAATCTTATATAGGCATATACTAACTTGATGCCATTGGGTTTCTGGAATTTCGATTTCAGAAAATGATTCGGCATTTAACGCTGTCTTCACTTTGAGTGCCTTGAGGCTGTAGCCATGAAGCTGTACCGGAAAAATGTTGAACTGAGGATACATACAATATGGAAAATCGATACTTCGCGTGACTTACTGCTAATCCATGCAGTTAATTTTTGTACTACATGATGTGTCATTGAAAATCAAATTCATTCATTTACCTACGTTATTTTTCTGTCCAACTAGCTGCAGCTGTGCTGGATAGAAAGATTAAATCTCTGTCATGTCTGTCAGCGCTGGATATCGAAAATCGAAACAGAAGGCACGAAAATATTGCGGCAGCTATTTCTTCGAATTTTTATTGAGTATAACTAAATGGAAATAAATGAATAGATAACTTTATTTTAACGAAATCTTCAGTTATCCAGGAGCACGGATCACCAAACTCGGCATTCTCTCATGTGTAATGAAGTGGGATATGGCGGGTTTGATGTTTCTTTGAGCATCAGCTACAGGCTATACTGATAAATAAAAGATGTCAATGAATAGTTTAGGTTTTTGAAATAATTAAAACTGATTTTGCGAAATTGCCTAGCACAAATATAACAGTGGCATACAAATTGTGCATTTCTAAATTCCGAATGTTGTATTGTATATTGTATCGTACCATTGCCCTGGACGGTCTTGTTTCCTCTAGGGACTTAGATCGAGTAACTCTTTAGATCCCTGCTAATCAATCAAATTTAATTAATCATCTATACGAAGTTTCCATGTGTCATACGTTACCTTGATAAATGTTGGCATGTACCAATTTAATTGCTGTTCAAAAGAAGTGTTCTAATGNCCATTGCCCTGGACGGTCTTGTTTCCTCTAGGGACTTAGATCGAGTAACTCTTTAGATCCCTGCTAATCAATCAAATTTAATTAATCATCTATACGAAGTTTCCATGTGTCATACGTTACCTTGATAAATGTTGGCATGTACCAATTTAATTGCTGTTCAAAAGAAGTGTTCTAATGTGGTTTCTGGTTTAATTTCTAGGTTCTCGGAGCGGACGTGGAAACTCAAGGTGAGTATTTCGTACTATGTGTAATTATATATACGCATGGTTGTATGCAATGCTTGCAAGTTGTAATGATTGTAATTCTGTACTTTCCGACTTCCAACGAAAGTGCATCATATTTGTATGGTATCGTTCAATTTAAAATAGTTTGTACTTATGCAATGTTATGTTATTAGCGGCTTCGTTGCAGGTTAATTTTAAGCTCTCTGTAGTAGGTATTAGCATACTTGCAGTGTCTGTAGAAGGGTTAATTTGGAAAATTGCTAATGGATAGAGAAATAATTGCATCATATTGGGAAAGATAATTGGCGGTTGGTTACGTGTAGTTTGTTACTGTGGAAATATTGGCAATCAACAGGTAACTTTTCTACTTCTGGGTGTAATACAATGTTAAAAAAGGGAGCTTCATCAAAGTCAGCTGCATGTGAGAGGTTAAAAAACCACTAGCTAATTGGCGAAGGTTCATGTACAGTATGTTTATGCACTCCTTGACTCGTTCGAGAATAACAATTATTTTATTTGAGTTTGCCCATGTTGACTCTGCCAAGCTTGCGATAAGTTTTATCATTGATCAATGCTCCACTACCGGGGTGCCCTTCACTGAGAGAATTTATGCGCTCACGTAGCATTGCATCATAAAAATGAAATGAAATGTTTTTTAAATTCGTCGTATGCCAGTAGCTGGAATTACATCGTATCTGTCGAGAGTGGAAGAAAAAAGCTACCTGAGAAGTCGGGTAGATGAGATGGCTGTCGTTGTAAACAGTTGGGAAAGTTATTTCAAATGTAAACATTTATTCAATATTGATGAATATTTTTGTGGGGGCGTATCCGAATTCCAAATCCAGACGCAAAGACTAAAAAGAGTCTAACTTAAGGGGAAACTTAGACTTGGACTAAACCAATAGAATGTCCCTGTGAAGGACCAAGATTGGAAAATAGATCAAACACTACCAATTCAGTTGAGGATGAAGACACGAGTTTGAAACGCGTGACTCGGTTACCTCTTACTTGCGATTCTGTAGAATGTTAAATTTATTGCTTAATCCAGGATTTCGTTTTTTCCTTTATATGTGCTACACATAAACAAATACCGCAGCATTTTTCTATGTATTTTTGACCCATACAGATTGTCAGAACTGTCAAGTAGGTATTTATGCCTTCTCATGAATCAGACTTTGCAAAATAGATATTCACTGACATTGCAATATTTTCAGTAGTACCTACCAGGTGAAGTGAAGTTGACATAGACTTGGCCACAATCTTTCCAAAGGTTTGTATGCTCAACGGTTGCTGCTTGGTACCCTTTCTACTATATACTATACTTTCGTTTACAACCTTGGCAAGATGACCTATCATTTTGACAAGCCTTACTCCTTAAAGTTTCATTTTCGGAAATTTGTGTGATCGATATGTTTGAGTTCGTTTTCAATCACAAGTACAAGTTTATTCATAGTAAGGGCAGTTTTTTTGTCAACTCCGTGGTAGCTGGTAAGTAGATTTGTTTTTATTAAATTAGACTCAATATTGCACCGATTGCTCTCAGGTTGAAGTCAGGGATCAGAGATCGGATTACGATTAAATAAATCCATTCATGTAAAGTCAATATAATTAGGTACCAGTACATACCTTCCTATAGGCTTTAGTGGTAGGTTGGTACGCGGCGCCGGTAAATTTCAGTAGTCAAAGCAGGAGTAGTCAAACGTCCACGTCATTATGAAATGAACCTGGTTAGGTACCTTCACTCATTCCCTATAATTCCAGGTTTTACTTTTATGGTATCGGAGCATTTTGCTGTTGGATAATTGGCGGCGAGAGAAACAAACGTTACGGATTATTACTATATTTGTATAGCAGCTGAGTAAAGGGAATTTTGCCTTGTTCAAGTCGTAAAGGAAAAAGTTTGGTTATATCGCAAAGCTATTATTTAGAAACGATATTGGCGTGATTGGACGGAAGGAAGCTGTATAGATGCTCAAGATACTGGAGCTGGGACTGGATGATGACTGTATAACTCTACTTGTTGAGTATACTGAGCTGTGGTCGTTGTCGTTAGGGAGAAAAGGGAAGAGGAAGAGGGAAAATGCTGTCGGTGGCGTTACCCGATATGTCTACAATAATTGAAAGTTTACATCTCTGTCCCATCTCATTCTAGCCTCTTCCTATATAATTACCTCCATATACTTTGTTGGCAGCTATTCTATGGCTTCGTTTGTGTTTCCACTTTCTACATTCTGTAGAAATTCAGATTCGAGATTCAAGAGAAAAATGTATAGTTGAAGAGGCGAACTCGATTTTGCAAATTACTTCCTGGAATTCAAATTGAGGAATCGATTCAGTTTTGAGATTCCATTTGATGTAACCATGTATGCACTCTCCTGTGAAGGGTGGAAAATTCTGGGAATTTCTGAGCTGTGAGGTAAAATAAAATAAATGCAAAATTGAAGGAGTAGACGAGCCAGCCTCTCTTCACATGATAATAATAGAAATTGAGTAGCATTGTGGCTGTGATGTGGAAGCTACAAAAGTAAAAACAAAGTAATTCAGTGTAAAAAGAAGGTACAAGGTACGTCTAAGTCTAAATGAATTAAATCGAAATGTAAAATAAAATACAAGAGCTCTTGGGTAACTCGGTTCCTTTAACTAAATGCATACCTAAGTAGGTACTAGATTCCTTGTGCTCCATTCGTCTACGTCTGCCCATGGTTAGTAAGTTAGTTTGTTAGCGGTTATTTAGTGGTATATTTTCAAGATTCGAATCCATGGATCCCTTGTTTTTGGTTTCAATTCTTCTTCTGGATTACAAAACAATGCATCTTGCAGAAGTTGAGTGAAGGTAGTATTTAGTTTCTCTGACGAGCTCCAACTGAAGTAGGTACCTGGCTATGAACAAACATATGTTGTATTATTATACCTAACTCGGGACATACAAGTCCCTTTCCCTCGGCATTTCAGAATAAAATCGTGTCACTTCACCAATGTAGAGCTGATGGAATATGTATGTACGACGGGGAGAAGTGATGTTGAATAGGCTAAATGGAAGAGAGTAAATGGAATATAAATTCGAATAAAAGATATTGCCTGTGTATGTACGGAGTTGTCGGTTGTGGAAGTTTGTTCGGTTGAATTAGTGATGTGTAGTTTGTGAAGGTAATAGTCTTGTCAGTCTTGAATGTGCGGAAGAGCTATTGTCAGAATGAATTATTTGGACTTCTTCGTTTTTCGTGTGTAAGAGCATAAAAGTATTCGGTATATCTGTATTCTTGTTTGTTTAGTGAGATGTTTTAGTCGGGCAGAGCTGTAGCTTTATCGGGTTATACGAGTCTTACGTAGCGAAGTGATCTATAGCTTTTACCTTTAAGTTACATAAACACGTTGGAGGAGTCGATAGGTGTAATTATATGGATTTATTTATTCTTTGTATGTTGCAGGGTGAACGCCAAGAGTGGGAGTATCAGTAAAAATGTGAGTGAATCCAGTCCGTCAACGGTTGAAGTGACCATCGCAAGAAATGGTCTAAACGGAATCAACAGTTGCTACATCCGTTCTCCGACTACTCGTGGAAGACGTGGTGGAAGTGGTAATTCAATCGCAGTCGCGAGTTCCATTCACCATCGTTCACCATCCTCCTCGTCGTCACGTTTAGCCACGGATTATGCTCGGAGTGCTGTAGGTTTTAATCTAAACTTCGATTTAGCTAATGACAACAATTCTCCTAAAGCAGTCCCAATCTCATCAGATTATTATCTTCATAAGAAGTTTAAAAAGTTGACAACGACGCTGTCCACTGAGAATGACGAGGGACAAAATGAAAGTGGTGGTGCTTGTGGTGGCACTGGCGACAATGTCAGTGCTGGTGGTAGTGATATCGTCATCTCGAGTGGGTTGAATAATCATAAAAAGAATCCACTCTGCACAGATAATCACCTTGTCCCATCCAATGACAAACCAAATCAAAAGAATTTGAATATAGTGTCAAATTCGAAGTCGAGCTCTGACGAAACTAACTGTTCTTCCAGTCAGTCTAACCATGCAACCAATCCTTCCACGATATCACAAATTCTACCAGTCAGCTTGACGAATGTGAATAATTCAACTGTCAACCTACCCCATGGTGTTAGTGCCAGCAACAGTACGAGCTCGAGTAACGCTAACAGTACGGTGGTATACAAGCCCAAGTTTCGCATAGCCCCTGATACGATCGAATCTGTTCCACCCTCGAAACCTTCTTTATCATCTTCCTCCTCGATTTCATCTTCGGATGAGTTGTCGTTGACATTGCCGGATTCTTCCACCTCACTTCCCCTGACTGCGGAGAGTACATCTCCTGGCCGAATTAGAGGAGAACTCAGAATGGATAGACAATCGTTGGATGATCGTATTTCGAAGATAATTGATGAGAATCAATCCATTTTGTCCCATTGGCCGGAACACTTGACCAAACGATTAAAGAGTCATGTACAAAAGCGACAGCAGCAACAGCAACAAAATATGCAACTACAGCAAAATAGTAATAGCAACAGTATTTCTCAAGGTACTCCACGAAATTGTAGTAGTAGCAGCAGCAGTGATAATAATAATCCATTGGTGATCATGAGTGGTGGCTCAACAGCAGTAGCTGAAAGTCCATTGGGGTCAGTAGTGCCAAATAATTTTAGTTCGCATATTGGGATTAGTTTGAAACAACCCATCAATATGTCTTCTCCAGTGTTGTCCACGATTCAGTCTGCGGCTTTAATAAGATCTCACTCAGATGTCACCCTTGGAGGACCAAATAATATCGCTGAACAAAACAAAAAGTTTTTCGGAGATAATTTTTCTGAGTGGGTCTCCAGTGGGTCCAATGCAGGCAGTAGTAGTGGTAGCAGTAACACTAGTAGTACGGTGGTTCCTAAAAAGAGGAGAAGACTTTCACCGACACCGAATCGACTTTGTGGGGGTGAAGTGTCCGAATTACCTTCGCATGAAACTATCAAGTCAGCATCGGTGTCTGGAAGAAATCAGACGGGCAGTTTTCAAGATGTCGATATGACAGTGAGAATGAGTAATTGCGGGACATCGGGTGCTAAGGTCACGATTCGTACCAATAGTAGTAGTAGTAATTGTAGCAACAACTCTAGCAACGGCACGAATGGCTCTGGTACATTCAATTACAATCGCCTCATGGACGTTCCATCATCCCCACTGAAACTGCAATCAGTATCTTCATCCCCTCCTTCTAACTCCAGCCACTCAAATATCCAGCCATCCAGCTTACTCATGCGAGCGGGTTCATCGTATTTTGACATCCATAATCCAGATTCCAGTCACATTGTTACATTAAGTTCGCGACCCTCAGCGGATGCAGTGCCGGTTGATCTCAAAGTTGGGAAGTCAAGTGGAAGGCCACCTAAGAAAGGTAGATCTGTGGAACCTCTGCAGATTCCGGGGCCTGATCCATCACCCAAATTGAGTGTGATTGTCAGTCCAAGTCCTTCCGTGGGAGAACCCAGGGTGACTAAAATGCCACTTGAATCTCCACTTCCCTTTTCAATCCTGAAATCACCGGCAGCAGGAATAACAGCTTTGTCCTTACCATCTATTTCCGTGGATTCCAGTAGCAGCGTCAGTGATATGAATGCAAGTGCGATAAAAAAGGAACCCACAACTCCCATACCCAGCCTAAGTGATAAAGACACTGATAATTTTTTATCACCAGCCAAAACTTTGGCTGTTTCTCCGAAACCATTAGTTTTGCAAAGTACTGCACCAAATCCCAAGAGACCAACTTTCCTCGCTTTGAAACCAATGAATGCACCGCCAAAAACTTCCGTCCCCGGTGCTCTTCCCAGTCCGGAAACTCCGAGAGGTGCTAAATCCTACAATCAGATGTACATCAATGGTAATTGCCACTTGTTAACATTTTCCTGTTCCCTTACGTCTTTTTCAGAATTACTTTCTCCGTCACAGACAAACGCCGATTACTGGAAATGTGTACGATAACAATTTACGAGCTCGTATAATATGTAGATATGCCTAACCTAGGTAATAACGTCTATTAATTATGATCTTGTAGGTCACGCATATACATCACTGGTATTCAAAGTGTCTACTCGCTCAAGCTACACGTGCCTTTTCAAGCCGCAGCCCATGTTCCTTGTTCAAGGAAATGATCACAAGCTATCCATGTATTCGAACTGGCAGGTGAGCATCTTATTTTATGTCTAAACTTTTAAAATTCAGTGTAACTGAAGCAAGGTGATGACTTGTTCATTTAATTATTGTGAACAGTTCCTGATAAAAATCAAGCATTCAATTATATGAACTAGCTTTATCGTTGTTTACTTAGCTATTAGAAACAAAAGTTGTTTGGTTACGTAGAACTGTACATACCTCTACATGTACACCTTATCAGTTTATTATCCTCCAACTTGGAGCAGTATTTGTTTGGATAAAAATATAAAAAATAAGAAGACTTGATTAAGTTGAAAGGTGATGATAATGATGAGACGATATATAATAATAGAAGCGTTCAAGTGCAAGAAAATAATGGCTTCGTGTTTCATTGAAATCGATTTACAGCCGCGTCCAAGAAATAAAAATCAAGATGATGTATCTACACCACAGAACGACTCCAGGGTTAATGATAGAAAAAGTCCTCATAATTTTATCTTCTCGACAGCGGGAAAAGACAAGTGTGGTCTTACAGAAACAGTAAACTCTCCAGATCAACAGTCCACACGTTGGGCTTTGACGTCTCCCACCTATTCTCCTTCGTCTTCTCCAACTACTGCTACTCCAACTCCGAGTCCGAGCACTAGTATAAAAGCTACTAATGATAGCACACCAAGCCCATCGGCAAGTAGTTTCCGACAGACCGAGCTTTCTATCCCGCAGTCACCACTAATGATGGCTAATACTAGTGGTAAAAATTCCAAATTACCCATAGCACCATCTTCACCCGCAATTCCTTTGACCACATCTACACCTTTCCCTGCCAAGGCGGCAACCCTGTCAGATCCTGTACTAGATTACAGTAATGATCATAACTCAAATCTTTCACATCCACTGGACTTCTTTACTGGAAATGCTGCAATCAAAGACAAATTTGTTGGAGGTTCATTCGAGGTGAATAACAAGCGTAAACACAAGATCATCGTCGATTCCCCCGGGGAGAGCCCTTGCTCCAGTGCAGATGAATCCAATATGTCATTCAGTGGCAGATTTTCAAAAGCAAAGGCTAGTAGAAGTCGCACTTCCAGTCCCAGTCTCAGTGTGGAACGACCTATTCGGGGGAGTATGAGCAGCAGTGGTTACCAGGATCAAGATGGACCTCTGTCTTTGACCGTCAAATCTGGCAGCAGCATCAATCATAACAGTAATAGCAGCAATAGTCACCGGGATTTCCGTGGCGGATCGGTACATTCCAATGATGACGATGGGGACGACGATAGACATTCGGTTGGAATTATAGATGGCCGGTTCGAAAATCCCCGGGTTCGGATTATGGAGGGTGGATTTGAATCCAATGAAGACTACACATATGTTCGTGGCCGAGGTACGTGTGTATTCCTACAATCAAACAGTTTTTTCTTCTGTATCTTACGGACTAGACAAAGGTGTCAAAGTTATTTACCTATTGCAATAAGATAATCGTTGCTTCAAAGTTGTGTCCTCTTAATATTCTTGTAGGGCGAGGTCGATACGTTTGTGAAGCTTGCGGAATACGTTGTAAGAAACCATCCATGTTACGGAAACATTTGAAAACGCACACGGATCTACGCCCGTACACTTGTAAACTTTGTAATTTCAGGTATGTGACAATCAAATTAGTTAATTAATGTTTTAAAATTAGAACCATTCGATCGATGGGATGATGACATTCGACTTGATTGCTTTTGTTAATATAAATGATTAAATTTTAACATATTTCTTCCAGCTTCAAAACTAAAGGCAATCTTACAAAACATCAGAAGTCGAAATCTCACCACAAGAAATGCATCGGACTTGGAATTCATCCTAATTCCTCGAGATCCTTGGCAATGAGTGGTCCAATGAGTGGTTTCTCCGATACAAATACGGATGATTCGGAAGACGAGGATGATCCAGGAATTTACAATGGAGGAGATACGGATTCTCAAGAAGATATTGATACGGAGGAATTATCTTCATCAGCTGAGCCGGATCAGATGAACAGAGAATCACATAGCGTTGAAAATGAAATTGCTCAAAGCCTCCTTGATTTAAGTAGAATTAATAGAATTCCAAGGGAAACTTGTGGATCCGGATCTGGTGAAAATAGAGCAATAGTGATTGATAGTCCCTTAAAATCAATTCAAAATCAGAGATTAATCCAGCATACCAAAGTAAATGGATATTCCCCGAGGAATTTAGTGATAGATGAAAATAGCTGTTCACAAGCTAGCATGGGTAGTAATACAACGGAAGTTCCTATAGACTTAAGTTGCAGATCTAAAACAATCTCGACAAGTTCTACCAACGAAGTCGACGATGAGGGGGATAACAGTGATTTTAAAAGACTAAAGTTAGAAAAGAGTCGCATTATTCGTTCGTTTGGAGTTGTAGGAGAAGCTCAACGCTGGGAACCTGAAGAAGAGTTTCTTATTACTGGGTGCTTAAATTTGAAAAAGATACCTAACGAAAGTAATAGCAGCGAAGGCAAGTCTTGTCCAAGTCTTCCAAGTAGTAACAATCTTATTCCAGCAGATGTAAAACCTGAAATTCGATCATTAAATTTGTGTGCTAATAATAATATTGGAGAAAAATCTTTCGATTTAAAATTGGACACCAAGAGAAAACGAGAGTCAAGTACAAGCAGTAGTTGTGGCGGTGAAAACTATTTGACGACTTCATTACCACAATCTCCTCCAAAACAATTGCCCTCGACTGCATTGGCGTCACCGTTGCCACATGGCATTCCGACATCAACAAATTCTTCTGGACCAAGTATCCAAAGTGTTCCGAATTCAAGCTCAAAACAGCAGAAACTTCACCAACCGTGGCTGAGCCCACGTGATTCAAAATCGACAGAGAATGCTGTGGGGAAACTCCCAGTAGTGGAAACTCCCATTAGTCCTTCTCTGAACGTGGAGCGTGCCGAAAATAAAGTACTGGAGACCTTGGATAAATCCCGAGAACCTATTTCTAGACCTGCGCTTACTAATGACCACTCTGGACAGAATAATTTGCCTCACGTTTCTGTTTCGAATGCTTCTTCATTTTCCAGCTTAGTTGGATTGAAACCCCAAGCTGAATTCAGACAGCCTAGTGGACCTCAAGCTCTAGTCAAGTATGTACCAATTATTTTGCTTCGAATGCTTTAACTTATAAAAAATATAAATGTGTACGACAATTCCCATTTTTATGTTGTTCACAAATTTAATTTTATACTGTGCATTATATTTTTCTCAGGGGCGAAGGAAAAGCTGAGTGCAACGTATGCGGTAAGGGATTTTCCAGAGCGAGTCAATTGAATCTTCATATGAATATTCACTATTTAGAACGACCATTTCGGTGTGATCCATGTGGAGTCAGTTTCCGCACTAAAGGCCATCTTATCAAGCATCGTCGCTCCAGTAGCCACGAGGGGAAAGTCAAGGTATGATTTATTGTATTTTCTTTACCTATGTATCAATGAATCAATGAATGTATTTGTTCTTATTTGGTTTTAAGAGTTTCGAAACTAAGATAAATGTTTACATGAATTATAACAGGTTTACTTGACGGAATCTTGGGGAGTTGCAAACGAAGAGAATCCGAGACCCTTTAAGTGCCCCGATTGTAAAATTGCATTCCGGATTCATGGTCATCTAGCTAAACATCTTCGGTCCAAAATGCACATTATGCGCATGGAGTGCCTAGGTAATTATTTCAATTTTTACGTTGAATACTTTTAAAGGTGTTGGGTTATTTATTACTTTTGATGATGACTACGATTGTCTTACCATTTTTCTAATCATTGGTTTATTGCTCTTTTACAGGAAAGCTCCCATTTGGTATTTATTTCGAAATGGAAAAATCTGGCTTAAACCTAACTGAAATTGATACCTCCGACTGTGATATGTCTCTCATTTCACTGCAGGTAAACATTTTATATAGTGATGAAGAAAATCTCGTTTCTTAGTATACATTTAAATAGTAGTAGCGTAATTGCGACAATCTAGTTTCAAAATTAAAATGTGCTCTTTTTCCACGCAGGGTCTTGCAAAGAAAATCTATGGTGATACTTGGACGGATCGCCTTTCTGTCCCTGTCGAGGAACCGATTTAAGAATATCCTCGAATTTCAGGTTGCCGCTTGTTTGCAAAAAGTGGTACTCTTCAGTCATCAAGATTGTCTTGTCTTCAAATTTAAATGTAATTAAGAGCTGGGTGCAAGTACTTCACTTCCGCAGAACTATTATCGAATAGTAATAAAAAATAAGTAATTACCAATTGTGAAATTTTCGTAACAAATTGTGATTTATCGTTAAATCACGTTTTATTTGACATGAAAGCCGGAAAGTCGGACTAATAGTTGTACCTCCTTAAGATTAACAGATTGACCAATGCAAGAAGATAAAAACAAATCTTAACTGTTAACTTTTATAGGCTGATATTTAATATTAATTAATATGGGCCAATGTTCGTACTAATTCAATTACACATGGTAGGATAGAAAAAAGAGATTATTTGCGTTCGTCACGGGTTTCCGCTTGTAGAGTGAATCGTCATGCCCTGGGAAAATAGGAACTGAAAGAAACATGAACATGGCATCACGATTCGTGGGTCGTTATAATTTTGTCGGTCTGACTGTTACGCTTCCTCATGATTTTAAATATTTAATTCAATACCTTATTATCATTACACAATTAGGCTGCATCAACTGTTTCCTGCAGCTGTACACAAGTTTACTGTATTCTATATAATACGAATAAGATAATTTTGTATCGACTGTCTAAGCTTAGGATAAGTTCGTGGGCCATATATATCCTATATTTACATGGACAGATAGAATTTCCAGCTGTAATTTTTATAGAAATGTAAGTTTTACCAATAGAAATATATTTTATTTATTGTAGTAATTTTATCATTAATATTGAATGTAGTAGGCTAACTTAAAAATACTCGAACTTGAAATACGTAAGGGAAGTAATTATATAAGTAATTAATTAATAGTTTAATCATATAATGGACAATCAGGTAGATTTTTATCGTTTAATTTGTGGCCATAGTTAAAAAAATACTGCAGAAACTTTGAATCTTAAAATCAGATTATTAAAGTGCAGAAATATGTACATTCGAGGATTCATGGTGGGTTGTTACTTTGGTAGGACATAATTTAAATGTGGTAATTTAATCTTGACTCGAGATTTGATTATATCGTATTGCTCATGTGACAATGAATAGGTAGTATGTAGCATTAGAATAGAATTTAAGTTCTTCTGCATGGTTGACCAATTATTTTATGTGAACTAAATGGTTTATAATTATTATGTACCTTTAATCTAGCTTGTTTTGAGATATGAAAAACGGTTGATTAAATTTCATGTAAGGGAAGAAGCCTACAGCGATGTAACACGGTGACTATGATGTTGTGGTTTAGGCATTTAAGTAGGTATGGGCATGGGCCCAATATCTTCTGAATTTTAAATAAGTTCATCAGTCCATGGTAAAATATAGTTTATGTATTTGTATACTCATAACTGTACGATTTTTACAAGTTATTTTTGGTTTTACTTTGCTAGTACCTACCATAAACTCTTTCATTGTTCATTGCGATCACGACTTATTTAGATTATGGGTCACTCTTCGTAGTTCATACTAGGGGACTTGAAGACAGGTAGTTTTGAGAACGATGGTTTTGTCAGTATCTCATACTTTACGTAGTTCATTGTAAAGTAAACAATTATGTAGTTGAATAGATGTATTTATTTTATCTGTTAAGCTATAGTGCTGAAAATGTTAACTAGTTATTACAAATTCAACTGTAATCAGGTTTTAAATTCACGCTGCCTGCTATATTTAGTCTTAGTTAGATTTCGAAGGAAGAACACACTACATAACTCAAATACAAAAATATACCTAACTATACAATCACAGTTTGAGTTGCTGAAAATAGTGCTGCCACATGTTATATGTAATTATGAGATACTCCTATTTTAATTCATTAGACTTTTTTTTGTTAAGGGTAGGCATTGTAGCCGGAACCTCTGTTGTTTATATTAATTAAGGAAAATCAATTTAAGTAGCCAAACGCGAAAATAAAATTTTATGTTTGAACATTTGATTGATTCTTGACCTTATTTCATTTCATTTGGCATTGAAACAGTTCACCCTGCATTTACCATCAGATTGCATGTTTAATATTCATATGTCTTGGAAGGAGTGACCTGGGACGAGACGAATAGAATGCATAAACCATACAACCGAGTTAAACAGCAAACGAAAACACTTACCTTTGAATTCGTAGAATTAAAACACTATTTCATAAACGTATAAAATGAAACAAAACCGGTATGCTTATATCTACACTTCGGGATGCTGCTACCTTCTTTTCGTACTTAAGCCAAAATGAACCAAGTGCAAAATAAAAGAAAAATAGACTTTTTGAATGAAAATTAAAATATTGTTTTTACAGCTTCGTAGATAATATACACGTTTTATAATGACAATGACGAACTATCTATAATTGTTATTTACAAACGTAATTTATAAGACTGTATATTACCAACTCTAGATATTCATTTTTGTAAGGTATCTTTTATATATTGTAGTAGTATTACTTCTTCTACTCACACTTTCCATGATCTTTTTTTGGTTTTTAGTTTTTTAAAGTTTTATACGAATACTTAAACTATTTGGGAGGAAAATTATTGGGTAGTCATTTTAAGTAGCAATAATTCTTGACTTCCCAGTACACTACAAATCTAACAAACTTTTTTTTGGTTTTCAAAATATTTTTTCTTCTTTTTGTCTTCTTTTTGGATATTTTGTATTTTGTATTTTTTTTTGATTTTTTGTAGTAAATTTTGTGTTTTTTCTTTTGAATTCTTCATGTAAAAAAGTTAAAGAAATGGAATCTAGGACTGAACTGACTGAAGATGGTTTTTTCAGTAGAATATCTGCTCTTTTCTTACGTTCTCTCTAAGTCACATTGGTTTATCACGGTCGCCCTCACGTTCTCGTTCGCTAGCAATGTAAATCTCCATGAGGGCATCAGCCATATCACGAACAGTGAAATTATCTGCTGAGCCTGGCATGGCTGATCCCCCGACACCGATGTCATTTGAATCTCCGCTTGCTCGACCTTTGTCACTTACTTGCTCGTCAGTAATGGCCTTCAGAAATAAAGCCAAAAATATGTCAACGTCAACCCATGGAAACATAGGAAAGGTATTACTATTGTTTAAGTCTATAAACTGTGAGTTATTTTTCGTACGTGACTCTTGAGCTTCGGTGTAACCGATGGGTAACCATTAAAAGTGAAGTTTCGGAAGAAACTGTCTAATGAGTGAATCGGTGTCACCGGTTCCTCAGCTAATTCTTTAGCAATCTCCTGAACTTTCATGTGAAGCTCTTCTTTTGCCGTCAATTTTCTTTGTGAACGCCCCTCTGGAGGCATGTCCTCATTGCTGGAACTTGAAGATGGTGGATCTGGATGAAGCAATCCGCTAACCAATTTTGACATTTCAGATTTTTTTCCTGGGCTTCCGCTGTACAAAAGTCAAAGGGTTGAAATTACCAGGGAATCATTTCAACTAATTATAGCAGTAAAAGAGCACCCGTTCTGATAAATCGATTTTGTTCACAAAGAATTACCCTAAACGTTCATCGGGAACTTGTGTTGGGGGTGGAGGTGCTTGTCCGGGTGCCAAGAATTCGCTCCAGTCAATGTGATTAAACACAGTATTCTGAGCTGGTGAGGATACTGGAGGATCAAATATGAAAGAAGACGACTGAGCAGTTGGAATTTCATAATCAAAAGACGGTGACGGTGGACTTGGACTGTAGTTGTAATTGACATTTGGAGGAGGAACATTCATGAGTCCATTCATGTTGGGATGGATTCCCCGTGGAGCAGCATTTATTGGTGGACCTGAAATATTTAATAATACCTAAGCTCTACTACATTGCCACTTGATACACTTCTTGGTAATACTTCATTTAGACATTCAAGGCGAAAAATATGGAAATGAAATGATTCATCAAAGAACGTACTGATTGGAAACAATGGCGGAATCCGGGATTGTTGAGGTCCCTGCTGCTGCTGTGTTTGCTGCGGTTGACGTCCCATTTCGTTTGATGGGCCACCAAAATGTGGTGGGAGTGGAGGTACTCTTATAATTGAATTCATTCCCATATTCAGTGGATGGTAAAAGCGACATCGATTTCCCTTGTGACAGTAACCATTTGCAAAGAACCGGCATGGTAACATCTTTTTCTCATCTTCACGATCTAAACGTAAGGGCGTTACTCTGGCCTCCATTTTATTCCTGCAATTCGCAACACTAAGTTCAAGAACATAAGACACCAAAACGAATGCTTAGTTGTTGTCTAAGCAGTCTAAAAAGACTGAAGTTAAAAAAAATGTCAGTAAGGTGTATTTTTTAATTGAGTAAACAAATGTTTAAAAAATTGAGAAAATTCAAACACCATTATTTATCAGTAGGAGAATAATCACGTCATTCACGTCGAAGAATTCATTACTAAAATGCATCCAACATGAATTTCATTTTATTTCATTATACCTACCTGCGACCTACCTATTTCAAATTACCTGCAACTACACGACACTAAACATGTATCACAGCCAAAATTGGCTCTGTGATACCTACGTTGTCAGTGTTTTACTCATATCATCGAATAATCGAATTTGTGCTGAAAAGGCCTGCGTCTAGTTTCAGTTTTGAACCTATGATACCTTGTTTACTTGATCTAGTCCAAGGCCAACTGATGATAATTATATACCTAACTACATTGTAATTTGTCATTAAAATATAAATAAACATCGCACATTGCACTACTTCATGATTCTTGGATTCTGATTAACGGAATACACTCGACGACTCGACATCTGCTTTTAAGAGATTTTACGAAAGACATAACAAAAGTGTCTTAGTCTTTATTTCTTTATGATTCGAAATGGAATATCAAAAGGAAGGCTGGGACTTGACGATACCCATACTCGTCTTCCAAATCCAAGAAAACCCAAAAAACTATCATTGCACAGCCTGAACTCAGTAGAACCTAAATTATTGGCTGGAATTCCTGATGGTACATCAAAACACCAGATTTCTCATTACTAAATACATCATTTTATACATATTAGATCATTCCTAATCTAATAGTATCGAATAATAATCACTCGATGATATTGTACGGCCGTAGCCCACAAAGAACAAGAGTTACTCACTATATCAAAAATGGCAAAAAAGAATACCCTGAATGACGTAAGGACCGAAAATATTCTACAGAGGATAATGCCGAAATATAAGCCAAATAGCAAAGGTAAAGCCACAGGTTTGGGCGTAGGAACGGGGCAAGGAGCGACAAACCCAGCTAATTTGAATAAAGACAAATTAATCGTCAAAGCCAGTCAGATACACGCTTTAAAACAACCATCTACTTTGGAGATCAATCGTAGTTGCACTAATAGTAATGCCAGCAGCAGCACGAGATCAGGTAGTTGCATGAAAATTCATAATCCAAGTCCAGTTCCACTTAGCAAAAATCCACCTCCCAGAAAATCAAGCAAAGTAAAGACAGGCAAGAAAACAACCAAAGTTAGGTTTGACAAGAAAGTTACCATCCACTACGTCCCGTCTGATGAGGACAGAGGTAGTCATTAATATTATTTTAATAAAGGGGGATGTTAAAATGCATAGCAATGAATTAATATTAACTAGTACTAGTACCCGTACTAGCGTATCATAAAGCTTTAATTATGCTACTCTACTTGTAATTTGTAAATGCTAGGAAGCTATGAGTGGAGGAAAAATCTTACTCGTCAAGGAATCTATCAAGCAATGTTATGGAAAACTGAACTTGAAAAATTGGAAATGGAGGAAGCCAATGACTTGATTAAGAGTACTACGAATAGTAAAGAAGCGCTGGCAGCTTACTGTTTGGATTAATACGAATTTCAGTCTTTTTCATCGTCATTGTCGCCATCCAGTAGCATACAAGATACAGCACGCTTATAATTAATTCACTTGTACAGATGTTTTTCGATGTGTAGCTTTTACTCAGTTTAAACATGTATCATAACAATGAGTAAATTGTACCACCGTCGAACACGCGTACGACAAGGAAGGAGATGAACTACTCGTATGTTTTTGTAATTAAAATTCAGGATACATAATCTTATGAATACTATAGCGATATACACTTACTTCCAGTATAAAATTTTTGGCAGTTTATATAATTACCAACCTTAGTACTACTATTATGAATGACCTGACTTCATAGTACTATTGAAGTCATAGTATTTAACTATGAAACACCTCCTCTGATATATCGTGATGAATAAATTGATCTAAAGACAAATGACTCATTTTCGGTTTCTTTTTGCTCTGTAATATAATCGTGATGCTAATCATTATGACAAAATTACATGGATAAAATTCCCTCATTTTAATTCATTTGTGCTTTCAGCCACTATCCTCAACGAGTACAAATATTGCAAATACAGCAGACTAAAAACTAAATAAATGACTATACTAAATACTAACAGGAAAAATAGTCAACTCGGAAAACTATGAACTACTAGCTATCCTCGGCTCCCAAGGTCGTGCTCAGAAACAACCGGTAAAGTCTTATCAGTTCAAGGAATTTATTTTGAGAGTACAAACTTAAAAAAAG
>JAAXYX010001973.1:0-19638 GCA_036851915.1 Ptenothrix huangshanensis | reverse complement strand
GTTGAATAGCTGTAATGGGAGCTTGCAAATTAACCTTGCAATTATAAATGGGTTCGATTTTTCTCCATCCGATTACCTGCAGTATTCCGTCCCGATTTGCAATGGCTGCCTGAGAAAATAAATATCAACGTACAAGGCAATGTTTATGCTATTGTTGTAATCATTTATAATGACCTTGGAAAGAGTCGTAGCTTTTACATAATTAGCTGTAAAAATGATTTTGTATTAATGAAAAAAAGTGCCAAACACGAGCACGAGTTTATTTTTAGTGATTAGGAAGTAACTTCTTTATAACCTTTTGTACCTTTTGTTGCGACCCATCTTCACTAAAACTTGGGAGAATTTTAATGCAATGTGGGAACGAGGAGCCAACATGCAAGTAATCAACTCTGGACAAGCTCAGTTCCATATTCCTTCTTGATACAAAGACTCATGTATGTAACTGGCAAATGGCGATTAAGTAATTAATTAAGTTTTAACTCACTTCAGTTTTCGTGAAATGCAGATAGAACCTGGAGCTGAATTACAACCCAGTCAATGTTTGCATGTTTAGATATGGGGCGCCTAGCAACCATCGATCTGCGTCATTTCAGTATTAGGCACTGCACTCAACCTGACTCTACCACTGTCAACTGCTGTTAGGTGTTCTCTAACTCGATTTCCTGCAATACCCCGGCGCAGCTAATCGTAAGTACAATTGTCATTAAATTCTTCGATTCTCTGTTATTTCCCATAAATAAATAAATAAATTCTCCAACATCACAACATACCCATAACTTTAAACAAACATCTTACTATGCTGAATGTAAATGCTTATCAAATTATTATGAACTTTAACTTGAGTGTAAATTTTTGGTTTGTACACGATTGGGCAATAAGAAGTATTTAACCATCGTCAGTAAGAATATCAATCTGCTTCAATGCACACTGCACAAATAGGTACTACAAACAGCTGAGAGCTTTGCTGAACAACTTTAACAGCATACGTTTGGCTTGTGGACAATGGGGATGGAAGTATTTTCCCCTGTTGACTGCTCTCGTCGTCACCAATTTAACCGTTTTCGTAGAGCTAAGGCCCATTGAGTATGTAATTATTACAATTACTGGGCAGTACATTAACCTTTCATATATATTCTTAATTGAAAAGTGCGTTCTTTATTAAATTGAATAAATAGTACAGATTTCAATAAAATGTATGCGGAAATATTATTTGTAAATACGTAGTAAGGTGTCATATGACTAGAAAATAATGTAATTTGGGATAGCTAAATGATAACTAACGATTATGTCTAACTAATGATAAAAATGGATAATCAATAATAATTTTGTTCAGTAATAGTGAACGTTGGATTTAAATTATTCATTTTTGTCTTCCTCAATGAGGACAGGGATTTTGATGGAGTTTGGTTTCGATTCTTCTAATTTGGGGATGAAAGGGACCGACAAACTAAGAACACCTTCGGGAGATAAAGACGACTCCAACTGACTCAAATCCACATCTTCGGGCAAAGTGATCTTCCGGGTGTATTCTTGGTACAGACTTTCAGAGCCATCTGCAGCTTTCTTTTCTATTTTCACATCCAGTGTCACAACCCTGTCCTTCCGACTGATTTTAAGACTGTCTGATTGTATGCCTGAACCCAATACAATGCCCACTCCATATTTGTTTCCTTTTCTGTCCACCTTGACAACTTCTTTGAATTGACCTATCTTTCCCTGTTCTTCCATGGACATTCGAATCGTTTCCTTAATAATCTCTGCATCGATTTGATCTATAATATTTTGGAGGAAGGGAGCAGCGTCAGAGAGAAGATTCCTTAAACCCGCCGCCGCTACTTCGGGGCTGAATGGAAGACCAAATGCAAAGCCGCTGAAGTCACGGCCAGCAAAATTGGGCATGTCGAACCATCCACGGGCACCGGCTCCATTTCCGCAGTTTCTACTGTAAGCACTACCACAGGCCATCTTTTTTCTGTATTTTTTAATTCGATTCTAAAAAGGACAGAAATAAGAAAAACGAGTTCCGATTACAAGCCAGGTTTAATAATAATAGTGTAATGATTTACAAGTTATATTATTAGGCATGGAATCGCAACCCTTTGGTATTTTAAGAGAGTAAACTAACCTAATTAAATGAAGGGCTTACGATTTTAGCTTCAAATACCACAAGGTTTTCGTGATGTTAAAGTTGTGTTTTGAGAATGTGCTATAATTTAAATAAGTAGTGTTAAATCTCCGTTGTAAACAGCCAGTCTTAAAAAGCTGTGAAAAAGTCTAGGAAATTTAAGTTGTTCGTGCTATGAAAGAAAGGTTTGTTGTGACAATTCGACAAGACGAAGAAGTATTTATACGAACTGAAAATCCATTGCAATTTTTGAATTTGTTTCTTCATCCTACTAACTAAATTATGTAGAGCATTTGCGAATCATTGCTTGAAACATTCTATGTATCGTAAGTTGTGCCAGAAACGTGTGGATGATTCCAGAGGATGCGTCAGCCTTGCTTTACTGACGTGTATCAACTAAACTTGCTCTGTCATTGCTATTGACTGTAATCATGAATGGATATGAGTCATAATTTATCTCTTGAAGATAGCATATACATATATAAGATAACGCATAAGGTCTAATAGCACGAGACACCTATGATTACGACTATGATTAGTTCGTTTGCAAGCAATGACTTAATGCTGAAGCATTTTTGAAATATTTCATAATTGTAACTGAATATTTAATTATGCTAATTATTTAAGGTTTAATTACATAGACGTAACAAGACTGTTAGAAGTGTTGTCTTGTCTTGCAATTGCAATCCAAAAATTCAATAGTTATACAAACAATAAATACGTATTAATTATTGTTATGTGTGAGTCAATGTAACATAATTAACTGTAATACAGCATTTGAAAGCTGAGTGAATAAAGCAAAGGTGGGGCAATTATTTTGCATACTAACAATGTCAATGCAAGAAACTACGCACTAAAAAAAATAGACGGAGATATACCGGGTAGCTATTATTTTGTAATAGAAATCTCTATTACAAATACATCAATAGTATAACCTATTAAATATGTCAATAGTTTTAAATTTTAATTATTTACCGGGCCCCATATGGTAGGTCGCTATTGCTTTTCCATTTTAATAGGGTTACCGGCAGAAAAAAAACCTGCCGGATTTCGGTTGACCATAATTTAAAATTTTACCTAGTTTATTGTTACGATCAACGGATCAACAGAAACCATACTATTACTTTTTGTACCGCCATCTCTATTACTCTTTTGTTTACCGTGTAGGTGAAATAAACTTCAATTTTTGTGCTGTTTGCAGTGTTTAATGTCAGATACGTCTTCTTGCACGTAAACGCAAACTGAAACATTTACAGTGAGAATTGCGTACCGCTGACTTCTATATAATTTATTACATAAGCCGCAGATAGCAACAACTTCTATAATATAATTACCTAAGTACCTAACTAATTAGATAGATATATTCTATTTAAATTGCTTCCCGGTTTTTACGCACAATAGCACTTATGTTAGCCGTAAACCCGATCGTCCGTAATCGCTGTATCTATGGTAATACAATTATATACAATGCAATTGTTTGCGATGCGATTATTTGAGAGAAACCGAGGACGATCAGGTTTACGGCTATTAAGTGATTGCATATTAACTGGGATTCAATATGAGGTTTTGTTATCATTTTATGCAGTACTCCTTAATGTTTTTATTCAATGCATTTAAAATAACGTATGAGGATTCTCTTGCTACTGCCTTAATATGATTTTATTTTTTCTTCGCACACATGCCATCCCGATTGTATGTAATTAATTGCTTACGTTCATAGCCGAAGTCGAATATCCATCGAATGTTACTAATTTACATTTTCCTACAGCAAAATTGAAGCAGACTATTAGAAATCAATGGCTATGTATAGAAAACGCATCATCAGATTTGAATCGATAATCGACACGTTAATGATTATTTGATTAATATTAATTATTGAAATTGTAATTAATTATATCCAAGTTTTTGCTATCGCCTAAATCCCATGTTATGCGCTTGCACACGTCATGCTGACTGTAAGTAATGAATTACTATACATACATTCACTGCTTCATGCATCCTTCCTATCTTCTCCTTTACTTCATTGGTCACGTAATAAGTAATGGCAATAAAATGCAATTTGAGGATTGTAAATGTGCACAAATTTTTACAGTGTATAGGGTCCCTACTAGCGTGTGAGCGGACGAAGCGAAGGGAGCACATTCCAACCTTCTGCGTACCTAATTCTTTATGCGAGGTAATTATGAATTAACTCTCAATGTCTAGTGTCTCGTCCGTCTCGTCGTGGTCGTAACCGTAACGTCTCGGTTTGGAGTGTCCGGTTCCAGTTGTCGTTCGAAGTTCCAAGAGAATTAATTAAATAACTCAAATCTGTCATGTCGCAGGAAATTATCAATTAATTATACATTATCGTACCCTTTGTTTGTCGGTGGGTTGTGAACAAGTTGAACAATTTAAATCTTTTGTTGCGTGTTTCTGTTTGCGAGTAGGTCGGTGCCAATAATATTATTGCTGCTATTGTTTCAAAATGTGGTATTTTTGTACCTATATATTATTATAGTGTTGAATAAATGTGTCATGTCGCATGATTACCCACGTGTTGTCCGCTAGCAGCTAATGACTAAATATATGATTAGTAATTACCAGTTTTATTTTGTTTTGCAGATACTGACTACGGTGGATTTAATTTCTTTGGATTCCCACCTGGGTATGTATTCCGAGCAGGACACAACATTGATTGTATGTCCAATATCAATCCTAATTCAAAATAAAATATTATAATTGATAATTGATACTCGTCCCTTTGAAATCCACATTTGGGCACTGGCATTTGAAAGCTTTTGAAGTCATCTCGTTTTCTCAACTATGGATCGGCGATTCCATGATAATTTGAGCCTGAATAAGTTTTCAAAGGATCCACCGGCAATATATCGGTATTCTATTGTTGGAAAGGCGTTGCGTGAGACTTTGACCGAGTTATCAAGTCAGCAGAAGATTAATCCATTCATTGAGAATCATGTTCTTAAGGTGAGGTGAAAACAAACTGAGATTACACTGAGCATCTATATTGCAGCATCATGCTTCTAATATTGATGATGTAGGTAACAGGGAATATTTGAATTAATTTATTAATGGTTAATGGTTAACAACTGTCAGCTGACAAAAATATGTACAGTATATATTATTACAATCATCACTCAGGTTAATTTAGAATTTCGCTTGGCTTTATATAATCATAAAGCATTATGTGCGAACTCGCGAGTGCGCAGTATGTTGCTGAGCAAATCGTTGTATTTTAGCACCATGAATTTAAAAAAATTATATCCTTCGAATCTATCCGGATCCGGATACGCTGAAAATGGTTGCTCGTGAGTAGTAAAGTGATAGAATCGTAAAATGGTAGAATCCGCCACGGTAACGTAGATCTTTTGCGGTTAGAAACTTCTATGCTACCATAGTAAAGTCTAACTTTTTTACGATTATACGACTTCACACGAGGCACGAGGCATGAGTGTTTATCCCTTCGGCAGGTAAAAAATGTTACGTGATCTAAATTCTTTGATTTTAGGTTTTCGATCAGCAGATGACGGAATCTTTGGGCCATCTCTCGAAAGTGGAGCAAGATAAACCACCGATGCAGTTCCGGGGAAAAGGACAAGATAAGCATACGTTTATTGATGGAGCATGGGAAATGCACATTTCGGATATTACCATTGGCCCCAATTCCCACAATCCTATCGTAGCCAGGAAATTAAAAATAATGGCAGACAATTGGTCGGATAAAAGCGTAGAACAACGCAAGGTTGTTCAAGCACTCAGTGCCAATAAAACCGTTAAGCCCGGTCGAAAGAGGAACTAACTTTGATCTCAATTTCAGTTGCTCGCATTTTTCAGTATAAGTAATGGGTGCTTTATTTTACTAAAGCATTCTTAACTAATTAAACTGTATTAATTAATTCTGTACTACAAATCACCTAATATAGTCTTGATTATGTTATTTGGCCATAAATACTACGACCACTAGACAAAAATGAATTAAAATATTGACGATTGGAGTATTGTAGTGTAATTACAGATGGTAATTCAGTTGATTATAAAATTTTGTAATTAAATCGATCACCTACATTAATTGCCGATACCTGTGTTTATTTGTAGTTAGCCACTACATACACCTACTAGTTAATTAATAACTAGTAGGTGTATTTCTTTTAAATGATTTCGATTATTGACCAAACATTCATTATTCTAGCGTACGTTTCACTCTTTTACTTTCCATTCTATTCATAACTAGCTTTTGTCATAGAAAGTTAAAAGGGGTCAAATATTTTTTCATTGTACCCTATAACAATAGATAGCTTCTACTATGTCAGTCAAAACCTATTGAAATTCAGCACAATTCTGAACGAAGTGTAGTAATGCGTCAGTAACGTTGTTATACAAACTTTGCTAGATGAGTTTTAATTCTGAGTTGAAAAAGTACATATAATTATTTCCACCAAAATGGGAAAATTAAATCCGTTATTATCGTTAGCATTTATACTAATTGCTACAATTATTCTCCCTCAATTTTCACGGTCAGATATTACGATCGAAGTACACGATGAATCACAGCCCATCTTGCACTACCCAGACTGTGACAAGGTGGAATTTAAAAAGCCAACATATGTCTCCTGCATTTGCTTTAAAGGAATTTGGGCCCTAGAAACGCCAACAAGGGACCAATCAAACAAATGGTATATCGTTGGAGGAGAACGTGATAAAGGTGATTCCAAATGCCTACACGTAGGTCAATGGATTAACAAGTTAAAGAGAATATCTGACAGTTCGCTCGCATCAACTATTTCGCAGCTGGAGCCCGAATCGAATACTTTCGTCATCACTAATAGCCTAGATTGGGAAATTCAGCTTGTTAAAGAAACTCAGGAAGAAATTGTCAGTAACGAAGGAGGTAGTAATAAAAGGCAAGTGGATAGGTACTGTCTTCCTGGGTCCATTGCTGCAAGTTACTGTCTTTACAATTTGAATATCATTCCAAGTAACCATACGAAGATTAAGGAAAAGGATTTCAACCCGCATTGTACTCAAGGATCGCTCGTCCTCACTGCTATCGAATGCCAGGCATTTTCTCCTTCGATTTTCGAAAACTATCCTGATGTTGATTTAGAACTAGATTTAGAAGTAGATCTTGATTTGATTGATCAGCACGCTTCAAACCCCCCATTTGTTTGCAACTTGATTCCACCAAGGAAATTTCAAAAAAACCAAAATACACCTAGAAACCCGAAGCGCATGAAAAGGCAAGATAATGCAGCTCCTCCACCTCCAGATCCTGCTGCAAATGCACCTTCAAAAACAGCAGCTGAGCCAAAAAAACCACTTGAACGTGATCCAAAAGAAATAGATGAAGATTATATTCGTCCCGAATATCTTGCCAACTTTAAGGGCGAAGATTCGATGATGAACTCGATCACTACTTACATGCTATCTGAAATTACAAAGATGGTGGAGTTGAATGGAGCAACAGATATGAACAAAGATTCGGGCAAAGGAAAAGGCTCGAAAAAAGGAAGGAAAAAACGAGAAGTGTTTGAATTACCAGTTACAAACTTACTGCGGCTGTCGGGAAATATTATGAAGGTTGTCAATAATGATAGCGTTTGAAGCATTTTTAAAATATTGTGATTAATTCAAATTAATGCTGGAACTTGGTTCATTTCATGTTGTACACCCTTCTACTTTTCCTTATTTTTTTTTTAGGAAACCTGCACAGCTGTGGACCATAAACTTTTAACGATTGCCATGGAGTCGTTTTTGATTCAACAGAAAACGGTTTATCAACTAAAAGAGCCTTACATTGGCTACGCACCCTACCAAAGAATCTTAAAATCTCTTGAAAAATGTGCTGAGAAAGCAACACCCATCAGATTCATGCAAAACGACACAAATCCTCCAGGTGTTATGTGCGAGACTAAAATCCCAAGTATAACTAACGCATTAGTTTTCGACGTAGATAGGGTGGAAATGACCGTTGAGGTTCCAGCTTTTGCAGTAGCTGACGTAAATCTTTTCGAACCCATTATTGAAATTGCTTGGAAAATGTTTGTCTTTGGACATGCCATTTGCTATAGGCACTTTACCGACTATTACAACGATCATCATACATACACTGTTTCCATCATGCAGTTTTTTACAAACCAAATCCAAGATATTTGGTTTCTGGGAAATTCTTCTGTGAATGGAACCGATACTTCCAATATCGCAAAAACTGGCAGTGCTATGTTGGATTACTCCACGGAAAATATTTGGTATGGGAATATCTTGGGGAATGTGTCAAAACTCTATTATGATCTGGATAGATGCTACTCTGCAGTTAGACAATTATACTATGAATATCCGTGGTTCATGAATCGACCTCCGAGGGATTTGACGAACCAGTGGTCTCGCAAGAAACGAGATGTCCCAACCCTGACTGACCAAACACAAATAGACAATACAGATTCAAATTTCCTTAAAATGTCTTGTGAACCTAAAAGCGAGCCAGAGGAAAGTGTACATCCTTCAGGGACTCCATCTTTAAAAAACGACAGACGATGAATAACAAAGTAGACTAAGAAAGTGTCATATAGGCACTGATGGGGAAGTGAAATGAAAGTTAAGTCAAATACTCCTGATCATGATAACAGCGTCATAAGCAAAGATTTTAAACATCATCAAAGCACAGTAAATATTTGTTGCAATAAAAATATGATTGCGTAACACAAACATTTATAGTCTGTATTTGCTGCGTTTAAATCAAGGTTATTTATTTAGTATTCGGGGAAAACAAAGTATAACGGATATGATAGTAAAATTATTAATTAAGCCTAATGCGCACATATACAAGACAATTTATTTATTTGCAATAACACGTGATTACGAGCACGTAATCACTTACGTTGATTTATTTACATCTGTCGACAAAATACAAATGTGTTGAAGATGAGAAACAACTTGAGCAACCATCAGTAATTGTTTTATGAACTTCAAGTAGAGTTTGTGAAGCACCTAGGCACACAATTCACGACATTTACGTCTAACTTCTAACTCTTGCATTGTAGCAATTGGACTGCAAACAAATTTGTTGTGACCACGATTGAGACTATGTAGGTGTATGTTCGAATTTTTCACAAGAGGGATTCTCAATCTGCACAAATGTTGTCTTAATGGTCTTTACAGATAACACAGAAGTTCACTTGAAATCATAATTTCTACAAGAGGATTTGATGGCCCTTCGTATTTGCATAAGCTTCTTGCGCGATAACACAAAGCCTTAAAGCATATATTACAACAAAAATTAAATGACACATCAGACTCCGAAAATGTTCACTTATATATACCATTCCAGCACCAGTCGCTCAAAAGAATTAACAACGTAACTAAAAACTCCCACCAATAATCATATCTCATCATAAATTTGAATATAATGAAATTTTTAAATAATTTAAAAACAGGCACATTATTACTCCTATATGTATTCACCTGCGTAAGAGAAATTGTGAACATAAGCAAAATAAGCTCGAATCCACAAGGTTTGCTTGACCTGAAACCAATAATACAATACAGCATGAATTGTGCAATTCACATAACACACACAGGGGATCTCGTTGATTTTGATCAATTTACACATCAATCTATGAGACATCCAATCGCAGTAGCGTTGTCATCAAACATTCATAGAAACTTCTCCAAAAAATGGAGCAACCCTAAATATAAAATTTTCAAAGTACGGAATTTAAAATGTCTAACGTCCATAATACTACTGTCAGAGAATGAATGTCGACCAAATGCAAGTAACGACTTTCATAGCAACGTTACATTTTACAACGGACCGAGACCAATCGAAAAGGTGGTTAAACATGCTACGCTTTTGCAGTACAGAATGCCCACCTTGAAATGGAACATTTATCCCAAAGCCTACTATTTCATATTGCATCGAGGTTGTGTGAACACCTTTGAATACTTGATCATTCAACGAGAGCTTTGGCTCATATCCTGGCAGCATGGATCAGATTTACCGCTTAATTTCGGGTTTACTTACGATTACGAGTACAATCGAAGAGAACCAGGTGATCGAAAGGAAAACCAAGCTCAAAACTATAAACACAGCCAAGATCCGAAGATCTACTTCACCATCGTGGAAGGATGGTTTCACTGTGAAGCATGTTCTGCACCAGAGAATTCTCTAGAACATTTCGGGCAACCTGTTGAGCAACAAGAACAAAAACAAGTTGAGGTTAAGAACAATAATTTAACCCGACCCGATGAAGTATTTACAACTTCAAGCTTCCTCTGCAAGAATTTACAAAATCAAATTCAAGGTTTATATACTAGCTTGATGGAACACACTGATGAAATTCAAATTGAAAGCATAGATAGGGATTGCTACACATTAATTCGAAAACTGTATGGAAGCATAATTGATCAGGGAAAAAATGTCAAGTGGGATATTCAATACAGTAGGGGAATTGAGCCAAGCTGGAAATTAATTTTTAAACCTAACACTGGTCCATATACCTCACCATTTCCCCGACACTGCGATGCCAACGAGTGTAGTTTGCAAAGTGCAGTCCACAGATTTCTTCTATCTGACATTAACATGTCTTTCGCTGGAACTCGTAATTCTGACAGAAAGTTTTTACCCATATTTGAACTCGAGGAAGGAATTGATACCAACTATAACTATCACACCTACACTACTGGTTACACCGAACCATTTATCTTCATCACTACGAATGGTGTTCATCAAGTGAAGACTTCATTTGAAATCTACACCACTCCGTTTCAATTTAGTATTTGGATAATGATATTTATAACTTGTTTAACAAATTCCATTTTGATAGCTCTGGTTATTAAGTGGAATAATGTCAAGCAGGGTATAATAATACTTGTTCCTCCCTTACGTTTCTGGAAACTTGTGATTTCCCACGCTTTCTGGCATTTCGCAGTTTTTTTGGAGCAGTCTCGCCCGCCACTCTCTTCCCTTATTAGGTCGTCATGCTCAATTTCCATAAATCATTTTCATTTGGATTACAACTATAATCTTGGGCCAAAAGCAATAAAAGAGCAAAAATTACGAAGCTACTGCGTGTTCTGGATAATCATGGCAGTGATTTTGACAAACTATTATAAAGGAATTGTCAAGTCTGACGTAGCAACTGAATTTCCTTACGAAACTAATTTGAAATCTATCGAAGAGCTGAGTTTCCGTGGTTTCTATCTGTATGGTTTTATAAATCGTACTGTTTGCCGGGATGTGATTACAAGCATACTTCAATGGTTTGATAGGCCAAATAATGATAATATTCAGTTAGTTCCTGTGCCTTTGCTAGGAGATCTTAATGATCTTGGAGCATGTGCAGGGCTTTACAATGAATGTTTATTCGTGGCAGAATGGGCAAGAGTTCGTGACGATTTGCAGACTTTCATTTTCAAACAAAGAAAAATTAAGAACACGAGAAGAAAAACTAATATCCCTGAACTGACTAAAAAGGTTTCTAGATATAGTTTTACACTAGAAAATCGAACGAGGTATGTTTGCGAATCCGATTTAGAATTGATTATTAATAATTACTTTGAGGAATTGTCCTTCGGTCTTCGTACAGAATCCTCCAAACTCCGTAGCCACGGAGATGTAGCTTTTCTAGTACGAGAAAATGAATTTGAGTACTATTGGACTCGCTTTCAATCCATTATGAAGCTAAACCCACAATTGAAGTATTCACATAATTACGGACTTAATAAAAAGTCTAGTGGTCCTCTGCAGGTTTTTGGGAGACATTCGATATTTTATGGATTTCCTTTTCGAACAAATAAGTACCACAAGCGGCCGGAGAATAGGATGAAGATTTTAATGCGTTCGGGAATTTTTTGGCTTTGGGACAAATGGGATAAGATTCGTTTCCCGAAGCTTCCTTCCCTCAAGCGTAGTGGAGTGAGAGACAGTGGAAGTGGTTGGAAAGGTTTATCCTTTAGAGATACAGATATCCATTTAATATTCTATTTGTTACTTTTCCTATTAGCTATTGCAACTAGTGTTTTCCTTCTAGAACGAATACGCCGGAAATGGAGTAATAGATTAATGCAATTAAGGCGAGGTAGAAAGACTATAATAATTTTCTAACGTCGTCTATAATGAACGGTAGGTGCTAATAGTGTTATGTGTCTCAATTCCGATTAAGGCGTCAAATATTTCAATTTGTTAAATAGGCGAATTAATTAAGATTAATTAAATTAATAAAAGTAAAAAGTTATTAGCGATTCCAACTTATTGGTATAATATAATTAGGTAACATTGAAATCAACTCCATTACAAACATACCATTTGCCGTTGAGTCCGCCCACAAAGACAATAGACGAATAATCTTCGATCCATTCAGTTTTGGTTTCAGGTTTTCAGGCCTATTGAAGCTAGAAACGTTTTCGCCGAACTAGCAGTTTTCCAATGCCCAAGACGTCGACGCCGCTGTAACGTCAAACGTTCATGAGTTCTCGTGACTGTTGTGGGGATTCTATTTCCGAGTAGCATACCATTTTTTAGAACGTGTTTAGCCACATTAATGTTTGCCGCAATTACAACAAATTCTCCTGACAGTACAGACACTGCCTATAAAAAGTCGAGCAAATTCGTTGTTGAACCTATCTTGGGTTGAACGGGGACGAGATCTGGAATCGAATGTCTTGCCTGCTGGTGAGAATTCATGATCTGACTATGAGTCTAAACCTGAGCTCCATCATTGTGTGTCTCTTGCCCCCTTGCTCCGTACTAAAAGTTATAAATCTAATTAAGTAGGTAGTGTTCCAGCTCACCTTTCGCAGAGCAGTGGCGCAACATTTTGGTGCAAATAAATCATGGAAACGCAGTTGGAAAGCGGATTATTCAAAGTAAATTCAGAGATGGCGAAGCCAAAAAGCAACGAAGACGCTGAGGAAATCCATCCTGTCGACTTAACTCCTCAGGAAATTGTAATCTCAATCGATCACGTAAGTTATTATTTTCTCTGCTTAATTAAGAGTTGATAGTCACGGCACACTTCCATCTGGGATTCACTGATTTATTTGTGAGAGAATTTTAATACTGGTTTATTCGAAACGTCAAATAAAAATTTTACTTCCGTTAAAATAATTGACGTAATATTTTTACTTTTTTGAAAATAGTAAGTCGAGACTATGTATCGTATATTTTTGACTTATTCAAGAAAAACAAAATTAAATACTTACAGTCTTAATTTAGCGGATGTTTTACTTCAGCGCCTTCGAAAAACTATTAGCAAACCGAATTAATAACTTGAATGATTTTTAATTCCCGCTATTTGTAGATTATGGACTCGATTTTCAGTTTGGTTGATACGTCTGATCTATTCGCCTGTCGGTTGGTTTCCCGCCGCTTTCTCAAATGTGCACAGCGCTCATTGGAGAAACGTATTCACAAAAGTTTCCACTTCCCAGGAAAGCATTCTCACAACGCATCAGACTCCTCTGGAAGAACATTAGAACAACTGACCAACTTTTTGGAGCAATCAGCGTCAGCTTCTGAAGCAAATCACCAGCCAATTTCAATTCCATGCACTCATTTCTGGTTCAACGGGTTTCAACTTGGTGACTCCACTCTCCAAAATTTTCTCAACATTTTCGGTTCAAATGTCCGGTCACTTGGCATTGTATTCAGAATTAGGCACACTACCCACGAGAACCTTCTTATGGATCAACTCTGCAATCTTTTAACAGTTCAAGCGCCTCACCTGGAAATTCTTCATCTTTCAGTTGATCTTATGGTAGCGTGGCAGCCGAAAATCCCTACCCAACTCCATGACTCCATAAATGAGCATTCCTACGCCCGACGACACTATTCTCCCCTTCTAAATTCTAATCTGGATTTTCAAGAAATCTTCTCCAGATTGGAATCGTTTCCCCGAAAATCGAGTCTGAAAATTCTCAAGATTTATGGCAGCGGCTTGGCCAACACGATAGAATATTTACTCCAACTCTCGCCCAAATTGCAAGAAGTGGGAATGGCAAACCGCTACTACCCGCATTTACTTCAGCCTGTGAAAAGAGTTCATCTGCTCAAGAAGTTACACTTATTTGACTCAGAGCTTCAACCAGAAGATTATTCCCACGAGGATATTTACTGGAACTGTATCACAGGGATAATGGAGACGATTTCACTTGAAAATGACTTGAGACTGAGGAGACTCTCGATCTGTTTTGAGGATATACTTTGTGCGTGTAAAAACAATTTTGAGTGGGAGAAAAGAGTCGTTTTGGTAACCAACAGATTACTCGAGTGTAGCCGAGACACATTGGAATGCCTTATTCTGAGTTTAGTAACGTTTCTACCAGGAATTAAGATGCCTTCGCCCATGCCAAAAGTATACAAGATAGAAATTGACGTTGTCGACCGTCGTGACAAAGATTCGACGGTTTTTCCCATTGGATTCTGCTTGGCAGAAACATTCCCCAAACTATTATCTGTTGAAATGCGTTACTACCAAAACATCAACAATGACATTCTTTCCTACGAATTCCTCAATTGCTTGGATTTTGGAGAAAACTGGGGAGATGTTTTATCGCTTGGGGTCAAGAAANATTGCTTGGATTTTGGAGAAAACTGGGGAGATGTTTTATCGCTTGGGGTCAAGAAATTCGTTCTCGATGTATCTGGGCCTCCGTCTTGGTTGTTTACAACGATTCCACCGTTCATTTCTCGAAAAATTAAGAAGCTTTTTCCGAATGCAGAGATCGAGTTTTAGCGCTTTTCATTGGGTGGCAAACCACTCAAGCTTTATGTGTGCAATCATACTTATGTCTGTGATGTAGTTTTATTTGTGATTTAATTTTATATGTAATGTGTTTGATGTATATTGTAAGTTCATGTGTAGTACAAGTTTATGTATTACGTTATTTTGTGTATACTAATTTGATTCTGTGTAATGTAGTTTTATGCGTAACATATTCCGAATCGTAATTGTCTATGACGATGACATCACCTATTCTGTTTGTAAAAATTCTGTAAGTATTGTCTTTTGATGAAAAGCAGCTGTCATAATTTTTGATCCAGTTATATTAAGGTAGTGTGAGTTATTTTTGAATTTTTGACCGTCAGTTGTTCAATTCTAAACATTTATTTATAGCGTCAATAAATATTAAATTACATAATTATAATCTTACGGTTTTTAGTAAAGAATGAAAATTATTTCATATTCATTGACCCAGTCGTCCTCATGTAATTTTACATAAACTAATGGGAATTCTTTGTTAGCTAGTGCAACCATACATCATACAAATACTTGCAGTGAAAAGCCAACCTGCATTATTTTCCGTTGGTATAAAGAAAAGGAGAAACAAAATATCGTATAATTCAGAATTTTCTAATAAAAAAAATTCTAGAAAAACATTTAGTGTAGTAAATAATAACTAGAAATGGTTTGCATTGCACGTAAGCCCTATTCATTATTTATAATTGTATGACAGAGCGAATTTTAAGGAGATTCATACGTTTTATTTATACATACGTTGCGTTGACTTACTATAATAAGATATATGTAGCTGTTCCTTGCAGGCTTTAATTTGTAGGCAAAGAAAAATCAAGAATGTAAATTGCAAAAACCACACAGGAAAAAAGCATCCTAACTTAAAGTTGATAATTTTAATATAAGATTCATCGAACGTTAGATTTACCAACTGCTGTCTTCCTAGACTAGGTACCAACTAATAAATACACTAACTAATAAATCCACTTATTCATATGATTAATTCAATCACTAAACCGAAAGCAATTTTATTCTAAGCAAACAATTATAGAATCTCAGATTCCGCCCCGAAAGACCATAGAGCTAAACTTTTTTCTGCTCAGTTTTTGTCAAAAAGCAAGCTGGAGCATGAAACGTTTTCTTGTAGCTCTCCTACCCCCATGATGGCCGTTGCATCGTAGGAACTAACGTTCATGAATTTTTGTTGCAGTTGTGGTGACTTGATTGTCCAGTAGCCATTTTGTAGAACGTATTTAGAGAGGGCAGTGTTTACCTAGTATGTAAATACATACTTTGCTGACTCTTACTGACACTGCATATAAAAAGGCGAGCGCTGTCATCGCTAAGCTAATCCTCGTTTGAGCCGAGAAGAGATCGGAAACCGTTGCGGGAGACAATCTAAAATAGAATATACTGCCTCTCATCGTTACGGAAAATTCGTGGTCCGAGTCCACCATTGTGCATATTTTATTACTTTATTTCACACTACCGGATTTTCGTTCAAGCGTCAGTTCATACCGTTACCAACAGAGTTAAATTAACGAGGAAAAATACACGCTGTCTTGCAAATCCATCACCAGCCTCCATCATTCAAGTCTTTCATTCTTACGTTGTTACGCCTCACGTCACCCCTGACCCTTTGTTGTGTGCAACTGACGAAATGTCTTATAATTACGTAATGATAGACGAAAAGCTGGAGAGCTCGTCATCCGAAGCAGCCTCGGAATTGAAGAAAGAACATGAACGTGACGACGAGGCTGAGGAAATCTACAATGTGGACCTGCCTCCTCAAGAATTTGTGTTCTCAATCGATCATGTAATTAATTATTATTTACGGTAAAATTTAATCTGCTATCAACTGATTTTTTACTGAATTCATTCCGTGCTCTTGGAAAACTTTTAACAGACCTAATTAATTAATAAATGGAATGATTTTTAATTGACTTGATTTGTAGATTATGGACTCGATTTTCAGTTTGGTTGATAAGTCTGATCTCTTCGCCTGTCGGTTGGTTTCCCGTCGCTTTCGTAAATGTGCACAACAACCGCTGGAGAAGTGTATTCAAAAAAGTTTCCGCTTCCCCGGAAAGGATTCTCGCAATGCATCAGACTCCTCTGGGAAAACATTGGAACAACTGACTGAATATTTGGAGCAATCACTAGCAGCTTCTCAAGCAAATCACGAGCCAATTTCATTTCCATGTACTCATTTCTGGTTCGACGGACTTCAACTTGGTGACGGCGCTCTTCAAGACTTTTTCAACGTTTACGGTGCAAATATTAGGAAGCTCTCCGTCGTATCCTGCAGACGAAATGCTACCCCCGAGGACATTCTCATGGACCAACTCTGCAATCTTTTGACAGAACAAGCGCCGAAACTCGAATCACTTTTTCTTTCAGTGGATCCCACGGTAGAGTGGCAGCAGGAAACCCCATCCCAAATGCAATACTCCACGCATGCGAATTCCCGCTTCCGATGTCTTTATTCCCCTCTTCTAAATTCGGATCCGGAGTTTCAACAAATCACCTCGAGAGTGGAATCGCTGCCGAGAAAATCGAATCTTAAATTCCTCGAAATTGATGGCGTAGGCCTGGCAAAAACGCTTGAATGCTTATTTCAGCTTGCACCAAAACTGCAGGAAGTCGTAATTAATGAAAGTTGTTTCCTGCTTTTACTGCAACCTGTGAACAGAGTTCATCTACTGAAGAGTTCAACTTTGTTCTATCCAGATTTTGATGCAGTTGACTATTCTGACGGGGACGTATGCTGTCACTCTAACATGGAGATAATAGAGGAAATTTCTTTGGAAAATAACTTCCGACTGAGGAAACTCGATATCCGTTTTGAGAGTCTGCTTTTTGGGTGTTGTACCAACCTGGATTTGGAGGAAAGGGTTGTTACGGTAATCAATAGAATACTTCAGCGTAGCCAAGAAACATTAGAATGCTTCACACTGACTTCAGTGACTTTTCTTTCGGAAATAAAGATTCCTTCGCCAATGTCAAAATTGAAGCAGATGAAAATTTCCATTATTGGTGGGAGCGCTGGTGCGACAGTTTTTCCCATTGGATTTTCCTTATCGGAAGCATTCCCCAAACTGGCATCTGTCAAAATTATGTATCATCCTGTCGACGACGATGACGACCTTTCCTTTGAGTTTCTCAATTGCTTAGATTTTGGAGAAAATTGGGGAGATGTTTTGTCGGTTGGGGTCAAGAAATTTGTTTTGCGAATATGTTCGTCTCGAACTTGGATTACAACCATTCCTCCCTTCATTACCAGAAGAATTCAGAAGCTTTTTCCGAGTGCGGTCATCGAACTTGCGTGATTTTCATTTGGTGGCAAAAAATCGTGTTTTTTATGTGATTTGCAATGCTTATTTAGGTGCTAATGTTATTTAATGCGTAAGTGTAAATTAATTTGTATTGATATTTTATGTGCTAATATAATTGTATGTTTAAGTGTAATTGTGTTTGTAATTTAATTCTAACGTGTTCAAGTGTTAAGTTTAATTGTAGATGTAATACCAGCTTGTGTGCAACGTGACATTTATAATTATATACCGTGAAGGCGATATAACATTCTGCATTTGAAAATGACTTTCGTATTTGTATTTTGATAAATAGTCGCTGTCACCATTTTTGTTCAAAATAGTTTGTAGGTAATGTAATTCAATTTTGGATTTTTGACTAGTGCTTCCTTAACCCTTCGTTTTTCATTTATAAACCACTGAATGACTAGAACTGATGTGAGTGCTGTCTGTATTTCTAGACAGTTTGTAAAAGGAGCATTAAATAAAGAACATAAATGCCGAACTACTTTGTCCACTCTCGAATCGAGTTCTTATTGCCGAAGGCTGGTTTAGTAAATACCTACTTAAAATTACTGCATATTTATTGAACATGTGTTTCTCAACCTTTTACATGTTATTCTAATCATGTTTAATATTTGTAGTGAAAAGTCTTCCTACCTTACTTTTATTGGTTTTAATGAAGAAAAGGAGGAACCAAACTACATTTTATAAAACCCGGTAATTTTCCTATCAAAAATATTCTCCCCTTCTTCCTAAATTGATTGAAGCGTATTTAAAAAACGTGTAATTCAGTTCAGTAAATTATTATAGTTTGCACACAGTATATCCGATGGTGCAGGAAACTATAAGGAAAGTGATTCTTGTTGTTCCCACAGTACATATATATTTGTAGCTATTCCATCTCAAAAGTTTATACTCCAAATATGCCTTATTGCCGTGCTATCATTTTCATCATAGTCATTCACCTTTGGGAATGCATATTATAATAATAGGGTAATAATTGTATTTTTCTTATTAAAATAATTGCAGCTAGACCTTTTTTATTAACGATTTGATAGCTAGAAACGATCGAATCGCTTAAGACGCATTTTCTTCCTGATGTTGATCTTGATGATCTATTTTTATTTGCCACCACCTTGATCTGGCACTACCAGTATCAACAAAATGAGGGACAGTCTGTTGATATTTAGTGTGTATAATGTTTATTCGGTTGGATGCTCACAGTAAAATGAAAAGTATATAACAGTTTAGTGTACGAATATTCATTCATGGCGTGTAAACTCGTGCGGGTGATTTAACTACACAAGTAATTATAATTAACTTAGAAACTTAAGACTCATTAGAAGATAAAAATGCATAGCAGGTCGTTAATAATACGAAACTTCTTGATTCAAGATATCACGTGATAAATGTAAAGGTGCGGTGTAGATCGCATCAGCATGTCATTGCCAGCTTTATTATAGTTAAACAT
>JAAXYX010001972.1:0-19641 GCA_036851915.1 Ptenothrix huangshanensis | reverse complement strand
AAGTTTGAGATTTTTTTGGAAAAGAAAGAAAAGCAATCAGAACTCGAACTTTTTCATTTTTAAATCAGTACGTTATTCTCAGATCTGTTGTTGAGACTTACAGGTTTCAAAATTGCGCGCTTGGAGCCTAGCCGGGAAAGCAATTTCTATGAGTCTCATCCAAATAAAAAGATGCCAAACCAAAACCAAAGCCAAGAACTTATTTTCCTTTTCCTGCCTCTGCCTCCATTTCTATCTTTACACTTCCATTTTCTCTGTCAATTATCTACTTATTATTGCTAATTATCAACCCTTGAGCATAATAAAATGACTCCTTTAGGTAATGTACCTTTTTCATTTGATTTTATATTAACGTGGCTAAATTACATACGTTTATTGTATTAAAATTCTGAAGAAAATCTTTATCTCCTCTTTTATTCCAGAGAAATGTCGTGGAATTAAAAATTGCATGGAGTGCATCAACTCTAATTGCAAGTGGTTTGGTGATTTAATTAGATCACCGTGCAGGTTAAACTTGCAAGATACCGATGGTATTTTTGACCAGCCGGTAACCAATTCTAAGGATTGTCCTCCTGTTTATTTAGGGTAATTTGAATTACATTATTAAAAACCGTAAAACTGCAATATGGGCGATTTCCTCAGAGCTGTAGTTTTTATAACTTTTAACCGATTGAGCCGAAACTTTGTACTTAAGAGGACTCGGCACTCACCATTAGATCCGAATCTCGAATTCGTATTTTTTCTGAAAAGAGCATGAAAAGTTATCTAGTAAAGTGCATTTGCTTTTGTAAAACACTTTTTAGTTTGGCCCATACAAATTTTTGAAACGTCAAATTTACCATGCATTAACATAGGACCAGTGAAATGCACTGTGCACCTATCCAGGCGTTCACACTAGCCTGGTACTATACTTTATGCAACAATAGTATTAATTTAAATATTTTTTTTAACTTTCAGGAGCCACCCTCTCATCCAGATAGGCTACGCTACAGACGACCCTCAACATCAAATTAAAGCAGCTTACACTCACATGCATTTTGTTTTTATCACACTCTTAACAACTCTGATGGTATTATTAATTCTTGTAGCACGTTTAAGAATTCGAAAAATTGTCAGAAAATTGCGAGCCACAAGCGATACCATGCCGCTAGTACAACCAATGCCAGCACGACGCGGAATGGGCTATGGGGCTCTAATGAGTGGTGATGAACATGTAGTATTATACTCCATCAATTCCGCATAAATAGATATTACCTATGCCGAAAATAAAAAATTATAATATTAATAATTTATAACTTCTAGGCTAAAAATTACACTAAATATAATTAAAGGTACCAATAAAGCCATATTTAAACTTCCAACAAAACTGCAACCTTTTTTTTCCCATTAAAAAACTGCATCTGTATTTTTATTAAAAAATGCATCCGTATTTTTATTAAAAAATGCATCCGTATTTTTATTAAAAAATGCATCTAAACTTTTATTAAAAACATGCATAAGTATTTTTGGAAAAAATAGGGTTTATTTGGAAAGCATTTTCTTCGTTTTTTTATTAATGTATATACTCAGTTTTATATGCAGATTCCAAATATGTATTTGGTTTTTGTCGCTCTCTACCCGTTCCAAAGATATTAAGGGTCAAAGTTCGTAATTTGCCTATGTTTTTCAATGGCATGTAAATATACATTTTAGAACTTACTTTTGACTATATTTGTGTTGCCTAAAAAATAATCCAAATTAGGCATAACGCAACTTAATACATCCCCCACTATATCCCCTTCCCCCAACCGACGGCTAATGTTTAGGTTTTCCGCACCTACGGTGCGACTGGCTCCTCCGTCGCCAGATCAAACCTAAGCCGTCGGTACTACCCCTAGCCGCTGGTGGGCTGCGCCCCCCAGACCCCCCCGCTACCTAACCTAACCTTAAATAATAGTATTCCAGTTGATGCAAATATTTCAAAGCAAGGACGCTCCATTAAAAATAATACAAAAATTATATTTTTGACCTTCAATAGCTCCTGTTCGGGTAGAGTCAATGCAAAAACAGTTGCATATCTGAAATTAGTGTAAAAAACTCGATATGATAGGCTATATTTGAAGTTCAAAAGCAGTCATGTAAAATGTAAATGTATGTACCTGCCATTAAAAAACATTGGAAAATTATGAGCTTTGACCTTCAATATCTTTTCAACGGGTAAAGAGCGACAAAAACTAAATACATATTTGGAATCAGCATAAAAAACTGAGTATATTCAAAACTAAAAAAGCGAGAAAAAAAAATTCCAAATAAAACCTATATATACCGTATTTTTATAAAAACTGCATCCGTGTTTGGGTAAATTTTCAAAAAAACTGCATCTTTTCTATTGTGAATTTAAAAAAACCGTAAAACTTCTACTAATTTCCCGGGTAATTATTTGGTGAATAACTATTCAGACTCAGGAATTATTACACGGTAAAAAAAGAGTAACAGGGATGGCGGTAAAGAAGTAATAGTGGTTTCTATTAATCGTAACACGTTAAAATTTCAAATTATGGTCAACCGAAATCCGGTAGGGTTTTTTTCTGCCGGTAACCTATTAAAGGGAAAAAGCAATAGTAATCTATATTGATTTGTACAGAAAAATCTACTATACAAAATTTAACCCGAGAAGCTGTTACTTTTAATAGATGTCACTATTACGCAGTTATTGGTTAATAGAAAACGGTAGTAAGATTCAACCGGAATTCTTGTGACACTGTGTTTTGTCGAACGTATAGGCTCTTAATGACACCACTGTTACCTGCGCAGCAAAGTGGCTACCGCGCTGGACTTAGAGTCGATAGGTTCCGGGTTCGAATCCTGGTCTTGCCTAATATTTTTATTTTGATGAACAGAAACATTTATTAATAATCAATGGGGATCTTGTAAGCAAAGGTACTATACGTTCCTATTAGTTTTTACAGTACAAGCGGTAGAAGAGATTAACATATATTACTGGATTTTAATAGAGAGGCCCGGTAAATAATTAAAATTTAAAGCTATTGACATCTTTAACAGGTTATACTATTGATGAATTCGTAATAAAGATTTCTATTATAAAAAAATAGTTATCCGGTAAATCTCCGTCTATTTTTTTCAACGTGTAGAGGCCCGAGAATTATTAAAGCCGGGGAATAATTTCCAACCTGGAAGTTTATCCTGCCGTTATATAAATTAAAATTTTATTATTATTGCAAAATGCAGCTTTTAGCATTTATTTTAAATTCTAAAATTCTACATTCTTCATATTTTCTCATTGTATGAAAAAAATCTCCAGTGGTCAACCAATTAGATTAAGAGTCAACTAATAGTAGTAGTTTGGGAATATGAGTGCATGCTTCTATTAATATACCTTGGAATTGCGGGTAATTATTTCTAATCTATCTATTTACACCCGGGAAATATTATATGCCGGGTATTATTATAGGCGGGAAATTAATGGACGTATTACTGTACTCGATCTACATTTGTGGAAATTTAAAAATACTGAATCTGTATTTGAGTACATTTCAAAAAACTGCATCGATCTTGAATTCCAGTTTTACGGGCGATTGTCGGAATGCCAATGATTTTATGCGAGGCACAGTGGGCGAAATCCGAAAAAAGCGGCAAATAAGGTATTTTCTATGAAAATGTCAATTGCGAAAAGATATTGCATAATAATTTTTTAAGCCCTCGTGTGTCATAAGTACTGCAAGGACAGATTTTGGAGGTCATACATCTAACAATGTGGTCGCCACATTTTTCCAAATAAAAAAAAATTAATATTGCGTAAATAGAGAAAGGTGTTATTTTCTTTTCAAAAGTACTACTTCAGTTTTTAATTAAAAATCAAATAAAAGGTGTTTTGTACAGAATTAAATGCACTTTCTGAAAAATTCCCCACTTTTACTGGATGATTAAAACTACATAAGCTATGTCGGCCGAAATATAATTAAATTATTGACTACCGCATTAACTAAGTCGTACATATTGTGCTGCACTACTTGATGAAAGTAAAAAAGAGAACTAAGAAAAAAATTGGTCAATTAGAGCATCCACTGATTCTTTGACCGGAAGGTCTAAGTCTTTTCCACATTGTGGTCCTTTTTCCGTTCCTTCAGCCAGTTGTATAGATCCCCAAGCGAATAATGGCCCACAGATATTGGGTATACTGAAAATTGGAAGCAACTTTTAAAATAACTAAAAAATATTTTTTGTACATGAATGCTCTACACTATAAAACTACACTTTAAAAAGCATAATACAGAAACTAGTGCCTTTACGGTAAAAGTAATAGAGATTTAAGAAAAAAATATTGTAATAATGAAGTCTGTTGTAACAAGCAATTTGATGAAATTTGAAAATATGGCCAATAAAAAGTCTTGTAAATGTTTTTACCGGTAACCCTAAGGTGGTTGGACTTCACTATATAAGGTAGTCTAAAATCCAGCGTTTTTAAATGCTTCTCGAGGACGCGGGGGGAATATTGATTTTATCATGAATATGGCCAAGTTTTCATTACCAAAAAATAAAGTGTGTTATTGACTGCATACCGTTTAATATTTTTCTCGGAATATATTTGTATTAAACCATGGATTTTCGCTTTAATTCAGATAAAGCCGTTCTAGGGCCGAATTTTTTTATGAGGCGCCATGCTTACTTTATAATTTAACTTTAATGAAAACTTAAATATGAAATGTGTTCACAAAAACGCATTAAAAAATTCTTTTGCATAGTTAAAGCTATCCACTCTACTCAGACTTTTTTCCCCATTAAATCTTATACGAATAATGCCTTCGACAGTAGACACCTGTAGACTATAGCGTTTTGTGGTTTTTTGACCTGTGTAAATGCTATAAACACTTTCGGCTTCGCTACTTGTCGGCAATAGTGAAATAACGGTTTTCATTAACTGTCTTGTTGTGTCAGTCCACAATACGTCGCAGTTTTTAGAATTCAAATAATACGCATAAAACTCTTCCGGTGATTTTTCCTTATACTCAATAAAATTTATGTCACTCTTAAAGCTGGATACCAATGCTCTCCAGTCCCTAACCAACTGGCTTTCATCGAAGTCCCATTTAAATTTGGAATTCATTTCCTTTAGCTCCTCTGTGCCGTAATTAGAATTTCCACTATTTATAAGTTCGGGGGGCCAGTTTCGAGGATCGAATATCAAAAAGTTATCGGTTGGATCGGTATCAGGGAAATAATACTCTAGTTCGTAGAGTAAACTATCAATGTAAACATTTCGATTTATAGTCAACGTCAGATTATTGTTTAAAATTGGAGCTTGCAGCTTAATATTAAACAAAGTACAATCGTTGTTTTCAAACTGACTTAAAGTCACCGGTAGGTTTCCTGTATTCTCACATTTTGAATTAGTAAGAAAGCTAGTAAGCGCATCTCCGCCAATTTCTCTTAATGCATCCAAATCTCCAGCTAATTTAGTTCGAATGTATTTTTTATCTATCAAAGTTGTCTGCCTGATTTGTAAATTTTCAGACACAGCTTTAAACAATTGCATTATATCGGTTAGAAAAGCTAATGTCGCAATAATGTACGGAGATTTCATTTGCAGCAACAACCGTTTTCCAGTTTCTTTCTGGGCTGCTGTAAACCCTTTTTGGATTTGAATTTTTTCTAGAGCTTTTACGATTGAATTCCAATGAGAAACAATAACATGCAAAGCCCTGAATTTAGATGCTGCTCACCTTATTGGTTGAATTTTCTTTAGTTCGAATTTACTGTCATCCTGTTCTAAAATGCACTGCTCTAATACTCTTTTTTTCTTAGGGGAGTTGGGGCCCATATACGCATGCAACTCATTTACAAGTTTTTCTGCAATAATCACTACGTCTTTTGACCTCAATGCGTTTTTTACAACGAGCTCCATTCTGTGTGATTGGCAGTGTATATAAATGTACTCATAATTTGAAAAATCATCCAAATAGGTTTTAAAAGTGGAGACTAAACTACTGCATCCGTCCGTTGTGCAGCCAGCTAGCTGCGTTTCAAAGTACTTTGACAACCCGTCTTTCTCAATTGCATTATGTAATGCTTCAAATATTTTTTGTCCGCTTTCACTTTTAAGCTCGACTAGCTTATAAAAATATATTTTTGGATTATTGTTCAAATCAATCGTGTAAAAAAGTATTGTGACACTCTGTTTACCAGATACGTCTGTCGAGCTATCTAATGTAATACATAATGGAGGTTTATAAGCTAACAGGTATTGCACAAGCTGCTTGTGCATCATATCAGAAATGTGCATTAAAATTGCTTTCATACCAAAGCGGTTCTGGAACCTATTTCCAATAGTAACACCGAAATGTTTTAAAGTTTCTGTTAGTATCTGGAAATTTTGAAAACTTAATGAGGCTTGTATACTTTGATAAACCAGCTTTATAACATTTTCTGTTGGCTTATAATAATTTGAGTACGGCGCATTTTTCTGCAACATTTTTGTTTTAAGGGCTTTACCTTTTAACTTATTGTCGATATGTTGGAAGTACTGGAGAGAAATTTTGTGAATTTTGGACTTAGTATGCGATTTTAATTGCAGACTATTAAAGTACCGACCATTGTTTTTGTCATTGAAATAACCATTAGTCATTATTGCCCGAATTCGTTTGGCGACTACAATGTCGTTTCTAATCAAAGCATGACACAGTTTGCAACGCATGCTAGGGAGAGTGCTAGCATTATATTTAAAAAGTTCGAACCAAAAACAAACATCTTTAGTAAGAACTAAGTTGATTTCAATTGGTTTTCGAAAAAGCTCATCTATATACTTTCTCCAATCTGTATTAAAATTAGAACAATCATCCCAAATAAACTTATTTAAGCCATTTGGAATTGAGCTTAAATCTATGTCAAAATCCTTATCTTTACTCTCATAAAGAGTGTCGTCTAAATTAATCATTTCAACATCTTCCTCATATGCTGCTACTTCCATAATTTCATTGAATTGTTGTTCCTCTACAATTGTATCTAACATTTGAATTTCTTCGTTTGAATTCTTTACGAAACATTTATAATTTGTATTTGCATGGATTTTCTCAGCTCTTGGATTAGGTAAATTTGGAAGTAAACTTTCAATTTGAAAATTAATAGCAGATTCGCAATTGTTAATTGCATTTGGGGAAGGAACAGCGTGACGCATTTGTTGCGGAACGAATGGAATCTTTGTTTCTCCACATCTGCTAATTGAATTATCATCCTTACCGGTGATATGCCAATCGCGTAGCACAAAATCAGAATTCTCAGTATATTTATTTATTAAATTTGTAAAAAATTCGCATTTGAAAAATGGGGTTTTAGAAGCAAAAATGTACAGATCCTGAATATTAGTTTGTATGGTTGTGATCTCTTTTGGAAGTAAAAGTCGTCTTTTGCAACGATTATCTTTGCAATCAAGTTCAAGGGATTTAAGCGAATCTATGTTTTTATTATGCAGAAGTACCAATGCATATGGGGTATCAATACCATTTGGTATGTAACGGCCTGTATTTTCTTTGAGCGCGTATGCATATTGACAGTTATCAAACAATGTATCAGGGCGATTATCCGGTAAACCCACATTATTCCCTCCGTAAACGAAAAAAAGTTGATCTTTAGAAATACCTTTTTTAACTATTTTGGAATGGCACATGGTGATTAAATATCCGTCAGCGCTAACAACAAGAAGTTTGTACTTTGACAAGTCGACACTGGAAATAATACTTGTTTTCTCAGTACAGAATTTTGCTAATTCGACGAATTGGCTGTCTCCGCTTTCTGTATCAACGTTGAACTCTTTGATTAGCAACTTGCAATTCCGCATACTCTGTGGTTTGGTATTCGCCAGTTTTGTACACGTTTCATCAGAAAAAACGTCCGTATGAATTGAGCTGAAATTAAAACAAGCTTTTAAGTAGAAGATCGGTAATTACTTATAAAATCCTTATTTTTGCGCTATGTGTACTTTATATACTTTGCTTTGATGTGCAAAATTACCATAAGCTGAAAGCCAATACTATTTTCACAAGTTTAAGTTGGTTATGCGCCATTCTCACGTAGTATTTGATATTCTGCCTGTCGTGGGTGGTTTTAAAATCACTAAACATATCAAAAGCAGTTTCAATATGTTTGAATTAAAGACGGTTTAGTTTATTCTAGTTATAGCTGCTAAGCAAAATTCATTCACAATGAATTAAATAATCACCTTGCAAAAACATTTCTAGAACTTTCTAGGTGATTTACATATTTGGCTATACTTAAATAGTTTGGCTTTACTTACCGTACAATTGTATGTTGGTTTCAGCTGGCAGCTTAATAGGACTTCCGTGAACTACAGGCTCAGTATTTGAAAGTGAATTTTATAGTGTTGTCACAATTATGAAAAAATGCGAAATCAGGGCAAATAAGACTAATAATTCACTTCAAACAATTCCACACCAGTACAATTCACGACTTAGTTTAGAGTTAATCGATTAAATTCCAATGTTGTTAACATTGAATATAACTGACAGGAAGGAAGATTTGCAACGTACAAAGAACCAAAGAAAGTTGATGCAGCACTAAATCTTTGAACCTTCGGATTTTTATAGTCTACCTCTTTTCATTAGCAGGAAAAATTTTTTTTCCGCAGCTTTATCTTCAAGGAAAATATTTTGTCAATATGATCGCGGTTTTGTGTTTTCCTTAATATCGTAACTTGATTTAATTGAAAGTGCCTTATTATAGTCTAAAGAGGTTTACTAAATATTGACTTCAGTAAATTCGGACTGACAGTAATTATTTAGGGGACACCAAATAACCACGATACAGCTCAGCAAACAATATGTTTTACGGGTGTTTTCTTTGCTGGGCAGTTGTTTTTTAGTGAAACTAAACCTCATCCGGGAAAAAGGATGATTTTATTGGCTCTTTTTTGCTATAGCAATTATTTTCAAATTCACGGTTACTCATTTTTCTATTTAAAATTTTTTCATATTTTCCTGTTTACATTGCTGGAAAAGACTACGAATGTTTAATTCTGATTTTAATTTAATTTTGCTATCACGGAAAAGACAATAAATTAAGTAAAACCTATTTTGCATATGATTACTGCGAAACTCAATTTCTGTCGTATATTTCCGGACTTAAGAGATTACATCAACCAATAACATACACATTTTTGCAGTTATAAGATACATACAGATTGCGTCTACCGCTTTAACATTTAATCATCATTGCGCCATCAATCGATTCATTCTCATATAATGCAAATCATAACGCATATAATAACGTTACATCTTTAATGTATAATAATGCAACCTTTAACAGTGCAAATTCTTGAATATCAAACAATGCGTGTTTAAGCACAAATTGAGTAAAAGGCAACGGAATTTAGCAAATTTATGACTTTTATCCAATTAATTCTCAAAATGAAATTTTTATATTGTTAAATAAATCGAGTAGCTAGATGCGTAAATTTTATTTTAATATATAGCCTACATGGTCTCCTATATTTTTTTTAAACTAGAGTAAAAGGCGACAATGTGAAACGCACTTAGAACTCACTTTCTGAAAAAGCTCTTACAATGCATTTTTTCTTTTTCTTCTATAGCTTCAGTAGGTAGACAAGTAAATACTTCTGTATAGTACAGCCTATATTGTGTTGCATATCCTCTCAAAAAATGAGTAAAAGGCGACAGTGTGTATTGAAGTTGCGGCTTATTTTCTGAAACAACACTCTAAATGAAAGGTTTGGCTTTTATCTATGACTTGAGTAGCTAGAAATGTAAATTTCAGTTTAAAGTAAAGCATATGAGGTGTTGTATATCCTCGCAAAAAATGAGTAAAAGGCGACAGTGTATAGAGAAGTTACGGCTGATTTTCTGAAACAACACTCAGTGCAAGGTTTGGCTTTTCTCTATAACTTGAGTAACTAGACATGGAAATTTTACTTTTAAGTAAAGCAAACAAGGTGTTGTATATCCTCGCGAATAATGGGGAGAAGGCGAGAATATGTTGTGGCTCAATGTCTGAAACAGCACTTTTTTCTTTTACTCTATAACTCGAGTAGTTAGATATGCAAATGTTGATTTAGGGTTTTCTTACATAAAAGGAGTTAAAGGCGAAAATTTATAGCACTGTTATGGCTCATTTACTGCAAAATCGCATAAAATGCTGTTTTTTCTTGTCCTTCTATAACTTGAGTTACTCAAAGTTCAGTAGCAAGACGTGTAATAGTTATTTTAAAGTAAAGCCTATATGGTGTTGTGTACCCTTGGAAAAAAATAGTAAAAGGCGACAATGTAAAGCAATTGCCCATTTTCTAAAACAACACCTAAAATGCAGGGTTTAATTTTTCACTATCAGTCGAGTAGCTAGACATTTATATGTTACTTTGAAGTAAATGAAAATGGGGCAAACTACAAGGCTTACCGATTAATCGATTAAATAGTGCATGAAGATTTTTCTATTAGCTTACAACTGCATAATAGAGGCATTGTATAAAAGTAATCGGTTATTCGGTAAGAGCCTGTGTAATAAAGTCAGTAGTTTTTCAGTATTAAAAACCAAATTTACTGGATTTTCTATTGGTTTTTACACTTTACCTGGCTGTTTGCTACCTCTATTTGATAGTCTTATAAATAAGTTAAAACTCTTATTGTTTTTTACCGTGTAGTGGCCCCGAAAACATACTTGCCTACGGGCCACCACAATCGTTGTTACGCCAGTGATGAGTTGGTTCAATTAATATGCACGAGAATTTTTAGAGGCGGGGAAAAATTGGATGTTTAAAGGTAGATTTGAATCACCCTTTTCCGAATGAAAAAACGACCATTATAGTAACTCTAACCATCTGCTAACCCCTGAGTCCTAATGATGTTTAACCTAGATGAATACCTTGACAATTTTTTGCAGTAAACTTTTGAGTCAGCACTTATAATACAGTAAACTCTCGATGTAACGGTTATGCTAGGGGGTGGTAATTCCTGGCCGGTATAGCAAGAGTACCTTGTAACTGTATAACGGTTTCGGACCGTTGTATCATTTCAACGTATTCCCACTATAATAAAATCACTATTCTGCATTAACCCTCGCACTTCCAACGTGGTCACAATTGTAACCACCAAGTTTTCTTGGATTTTTAGACTATTTGCAATCCCAGGAATTACATGTTTTGGAGCGCCTAATGGTTATAGACAACATAACGAACCTTATGTTTACCCTCGTTTTTGGTGATAATAATGTCATGAAGCAAAAACGTGAACCTGCATTCTTTGCAATTGTTAAAAAATTACCTGGCGCCGAAATTCAAAATTTAAATTTTTGACGAAAAAACGTTTGCAAAAAACCCACTTTATGGTGTAATCGGCAAACACGCTTGGGCAAAAATTTCAAATCGGTACTGAAATGTGCGCCTAATGGAGGGCTTTTTAGCGGTGTATTGTACGTGACTTCTGCTTCATAGATGTGGCCGCTAGAGCGAAAACAAATTTTGATGAACAAAGGCCAAAAGTCGTTTTTCGTGAATTTTTCACGCCTCAGGCATGAGAGATACGGAAAAACGTTACAGGAAAAAGATGACGCTCGGGTTATTACGCGTTCACACAAAAATTGTCGGAGCGCTGCGCGTGTTAGTTTGGGCCTGGGACGGGGTTGAAGAATGGAATTCGGAACGGTTGAAAACTTTTGCAATTACTTACTAGGGTAAGGGACGGCAATTGAAAAAAAAATTGTTGCACATGGTTGGAAAACACTCATTTTGAGGTTTTAAGAAAAAAATATAAAAATGTAATTTTCGAAATTTTTGCGATAGGGCGCGTATAGGCCATAATAGGGTTGCCATACATTTTTGCGAGAATACGGTCAACTTGTACACAGGAGGAAACTAAGTAAGTCTGCTATCTTGAGTTTTTTAAGAATTGAAGATTTAGCGCGACGCGCGCGCGGGAAATTTAAAACAAGCCTGAGCTTGCGAGGGTTAATCCTTGTTTCTGAAATTAATGGCGGTTCTGAAACTATATAGTAATAGCAATGCAATGCTGTATTTGCCTTTAAATAATTCAAAACAACCAGCAAAATGTGAATTTGGAGGATGTTAGACGGGATTACGTCCAAAAGGTAGAGTTAAACGTACTTGCATCAAATACAAAGTTGCAAAACCGTTAAATCAAGAGTGGTCATAATGGTAAAGGGCTTGAGCGGGATCAATTATTTGACCGGTATACCAAAAAAACCGTTGTATCGAAAACCGGTATAACAAGAGTCTTTAACATGGTAGCATGAAGGGATTCTGCAGGGGAATTTTATTTAGACCGGTAAATCGAGAAGACCGTCGTATCCCAAGCCGGTATATCGGGAGTTTACTGTAAAAGCTTATAGAACTATCTAGAAGTGAAAGTGTTCAGAGAAAGATGATTCAAATCTATCCTAAAAATTATTTTGTCTTTAAAAAGCGAGAGAAATGTGACAATTTGTTCCGAATATTTTTAAACTTACAGTATCAACCATAATGAACCAAAAGTATAGACATAAAACTTGGGAAAATTCTCTATTAAACAGTATATGACTTAATTATTAATTATTAATCAATAGTATATAACTTGTTACGATCCGTGATGAGATGTGCTTGTACGAATGAATTTAAATCGGGCTATTCGGATGGGCCACTCTGTATAAAAGATACATTTTGACTTTAGAAACAAGGCTTTTAAAATTAAAAATAAAGTATAGCAGGTAGCATAATTCAGCAATATTGTGTGCATTATTATGGAGCAAGTAATTACTAACTGTCAATTGTGAAGGACACGAGGAAGATGTAGAGAATAAAGTAAACGTCCGTAGAGAAGATATGTAGGTAGAGAACACACACCGTAGTCTGTTACAGAAGGTTTTGCGGTAGAGAGCTTCTGGGTAGCAGTGAAAATTTATTTTATTTTCTAGCTTTCGAATACGCAATACTATCCTTTAGTTTCTTCGTCAGGAAAGACAAAATGAGTAATGCGAGAATGGTAATTATTTTCAATGAAGAGGTAAAACTACACGCTAAAAAATTGAAAATCAACCGGATTACTACTATTTTGTAATAGGCACACTATTAATATCAGAAAAAAACATCCATAGCGAAACCTATTAAATATATCAATAGTTTTTTATGTTAATAATTTACCGAGTCCCACTATTAAAATTAATAGTGAAAACTATTGATCTGCGGTACAGTTTGTTCTGTTAAAATCAATGGAAACGTCGATTATAGTTAATAAAATACCTATTAAAAGTAATGGAAACTTTTACTAGACATAATAGAATTTCCTATTACCTAATAAATGTATAATAGATACACCTATAAAATTAATCGGCTCTCCGGTAAAATGATGTGTAATAGAATCTGCTGTAAAAATCAATAGTGATTGCTTTTTCATTTTAATAGAGATACCGGTAGGAATCAGATTAACAGGATTTTTGGTTGAACATGATTTAAAATTTTACTTAGTTTCTTGTTACGATTAATAGATCCCCTATTAAAAGGTCCTTACCGAAATCTCTATTACTGATTTTTTTTTACCGTGTAAGTCATTGTTATTATTAGTACTAGATTCAAAAATATTTTAAATCGTAATTAGTTATTTTAAACCAACAAAGTTCTATTAAAGTGCATAATCACAATTAATATCTAAGGTGACAGTGATGGCGATGGTCGAAGGAAGGTGATGGTATGGTAAAAGAAAATAAAGAATACTAATTTATAAATAGCAATTAATTACATCATTCATTTTATTTTTTTCATAATTTCTTGTGATTAGATTCAGTTTAAATGTCAGTGTAAATTGTAAATATGAAATGGCAATGCTATCAAAAAGAATTTGGAGCAATGCGACATTGTAAGATGATGCTGGCAAAAGAATACATTGAAATACATACATAATAGCATTTTGCACTACTGAGTCGTCCTAAATTCTATGGCAGAAAAATTGGCTCGAGCCAGCAAACTCATCTGTGAGTCTCAGGTCTGGTTATTCTCGAAAGTTTGGAAGGAGGGAGCCCATTCCTTCTCATACGGGTTATCAATGCAGTAGGGTTCTGCTTTCGGAAATTCCGTGTGAAACTGCTGCACAAATCCTGGCGGGCAGCATTTTGGAATAATTACTACTTCTTCATCAGTCAAATCTTCATTATTATTTTCGGTGTTCAAAGCAGTTCTGTGACTTAAATCTTTTTCTTCGCCGGTGGATTCGTCATTTTCAGTCGTTTCGCTTTCATTCTGTTTGCTTATGCGAGGCAGGCAAATACTTACAGTAATTTCTTCCTCGTCGATTCTGTTATCAAAAAAGATACACGCTTAAAAATTTTTAACGTTTAAAAAACCTCTTTCGACAAAATTTTGTGTAAATATTAAAATATACTTAGTAATGTCAAGGTCAAAGCCTTCATAAAAACAATGTTAAAAAAATATGTTTCTAAAAGCATTTTTCAAAAATAGATTCGTAAAAACTATTTTCAAAAAAATGTTCCCTAAATCTTAATTTTAAGCAAAGATAAAAACTGCTCAAACACGCTGTAATTATAAGTTTAGTTAATTATAAGCACTTAGTGTTTCAAAAAAATTTCAAAATTTGCCACAATTTTGAATATAAGACAAAAATCTAACTTAATAAATAAATATACTCTTGTACAAAGTCTAAAAGGTGTGAAAATATTTTAAAAACTTCCCATAAGCAATTTTTTGGAAGCAATAGCTTTTTCAAAAATATCAATAATTTTTTTAAACCTATTTTCAAAAATGTCGAAAAAAAATTAAAACCATGATTTAAAAAACTTTAATTTTTTACGTCAGCAATTTCTTAAAATGTTCACCTAAACCTTTTGGTATCAAATAGATTTAAATAATTTTGCAAATACAGTGCGTAAAACTTTTTTTAGCGTGTAGCATGAAATGCGTAGGGAAAACACAGAAAAATATACTTTCACAAATAAAACAAAATATTTTAATTGAAATAAAAAACTTACTTTTCGATGCAGTATTTATCAGCACTAAATCTAAAATCCGCGGCGAATAAAAATCCATCAGGAGTAAAGAAAAAATTCTCGTATTCATATCCGTCAGATTGCAAAGTCTCGTTTGTCACGGTTGTCACAACTGTCACATTATTTTCATTTCCATTTGCACAATACAAACTAATGTAATCCTGAGCGTCTTTGAAATTCCCCTTCATCAGTATCCGCAACATTATTGAGTAAACTGTACCCAAGTCCATAAGCATTTGTTTCATTTCTCGAAAATGTCACACTCTGAAAATCACTTTTGACTGAACACTTTAAATCTTCTCTCACAGTGCGGAATTTATAAGCTTCCTTGAAAAAGGAATTTTTGTTTAAATACTCGAGCTTTTCGGGACACGTTAGAACTTGTAGCCACAAAGGAATTGAAATTGTTCCCTCCTTGTCATTATTCTCCCCTTGTTCTTGTGCTACTGGTGAAGTATCGGAACTTTACGTCTGGTTTATATTTCCTTGGGAATTTAAATCTTGGCGGCAAAGATTAATTGTGTAAGGTTGGTGACTAGTAGAGTTTCTATAATTTGAATTCGAATCATCATTTTTAGTATTTGGAATTTTTTCTAAGGTTTCTGTTCTTATTGAACACAGAAGAAGAGTAAAAGTGGTAACATAAATGGAGACGTTCAAGGATATTATTTTTTGAAAAGTCAAAGATTTCGTTGCAACATTTCCAAATAATTACGAACTATAGATTTTAAAAAAATTTCAAAAAAACTTAGTTTTTAATATTGGTTTTTAGTTTGGCGAATGCATGTAAGTTTTAGCAAACAGTAGCGACTGCAGAAGTTCTTTCGTATAGGCCTGCTTAAAACATGGTACTTAATGTAGTGCAATTATAATAACTGGTGTCTTTTTATAGCAAATTTAAACAAAAAATTGTTTGTATAAACTCCAAAAAAACTGCGCCATTTTTTAAGGAATTTACCAAAACTGTGACTTAGCTGTATGAAATTTTAAAAAGTTTTACCCTTTTTGTGAATCCGAAAAACGGCGTCTTTATTGTATAAATATGTCAAATAACCGCGTCATTTTTTTCAAAAAAAAATTATTATCATTTTGTAGAGATCGAAAAAAAAATTGCCCCATTTTTTGTAAATTATCAAATGACTGCGTCCTTTTCGCGTGAATTGGAAATAAACTGCGCCATTTTTGAAGCATTTTAAAAAACTGCAACTTTTTTGGTGCAAATTGGGAAACAGCTGGCCATTTTCGGCTTCCTTTCGTGATCTCGGAAAAAACTGCGTTTTATTGACACTTAATAAAAACTACCATTTCGATTTCATGGCAATTTTAAAAACAATTTTTCGTTTCTTTGTCATGTTATTTTTAGAAAAAAAATTGCACATGGAAAAGTAGGTAGTGTAGTTTTTTAATTATGTACTTCGTAGGTTTTATTAGGCTAGCAAGGCCTACCCCTACTGCCGCTACTGTTAACAAATAAACTTGAATCTGTAATTTATTAATAAAATATTTGCTACTAGTTGTAAGTTATAGTTGTTTAGAATACACTATTTTAAATAAATGCCTAATTTTCACTATTTCAATTATATTTATTTTATTAAATTACGGCTTCAAACTGTGAGTTTTCTACATTCTCTATAACTTTAGGTGGACTTGGATGTGATTACTGATTGATCAAGCAGAATTGAGTGAACTGAATGAATATCCCAACGCATCAGTTGATTTCAGTTTCCATTTCATTTCCACTTTTTTACCGTGGTCAAGTCATAATCCAGTCCCCTATCGCAAAATGCAAATTAGCTCGATGCAAAACTGGATTTTTGGATAAAAAACGTGCTAGAGACAACTTTTAAATCATGAAAATGCAGAAGAATCGTTGGCTCCTGCGAGATGAGGAACCGATCGTGGAAATTGTGGAAGTCCTTGAAAAATGTTGGAGTTCATGGGAGCTTGCACAAATTACGTTTGTTTTCAAATTGCAATAATACAAGTGGGGTGGTAGGATAATAACTTAGGTACTCTTTCAGACTTCCCATGCCAGTAGCGTCGTCAGGTGTACGCATGCAAAGATCATTTAAGATTTACCCGCAAAATTTATATGCAGTTAATTTAATTTTCGATAAAAGCAGACAAAGTTTTTTCTTGAATTTACACAAAAACAGACGCATTTTTTAAAATTTTCACAAAAACAGAAGCAGGTTTTTTGAATTTACACAAAAACAGTGCAGTTTTTTTGAATTAACACAAAAACAGAACCAGTTTTTTTTAATTTACACAAAAACAGTGCAGTTTTTTGAATTTGTACAAAAACAGAAGCAGTTTTTTATTTACACAAGACCTGACGCAATTTTTTAAAATGTATACAAAAACAGATGCAGTTTTTTTTAAAATTTACACAAAAACAGATACAGTTTTTTTAATACTCAAACTTTATAATCGACAAATTTTTAGTAAGCAAAAATAGTTAAAACCGTAATTTGTAAATGTCCCCCACACAAAAGTCTATAGAATGTTGAATGTTTTCAGTATACTACAACGAAGTAATTTGAGCCTTCTACTTTTTTATCTTGAAGTCATGCTGTGTTCCTTGTAGTTACTAATTTCACCAAGTTTAAGTGCAAGATCGTTAAAATTGCATCGCTTGATTTTGAGTAGAAAATAATTACGTAATTGCCTACTTTTAAGCGTCTAATTGCAAGCACGTGTATTCATTGACAAGTTGCATTTTTTGCACTAAAATTTCATGTTCAAAAAATTATTTATAATTATAATATTGTTGCCGGTTGGCGTCCTAAAATTCCACGTTTTCAGGATTTTTAAAAATTGCGTTTAGAAACCAAACTAGTTGTGAATGCTTCTTAAATATATACATACATTTTTGATTTTTATGCTTTATCGTTTACCTTAAACTATGTAAAACCAAGAATTTTTTTCAATGCACTCGTAAACGACGCTGTTTTTTAAATGTACAAAACAACGACGCTGTTTTTTAAATTTAAATAAAAACGATTCAGTATTTTTAAAATGTAAGACAAACCGACGCAGTTTTTTTAAACCTAAACAAAAAAGACGCAGTTTTTTTAAAATGTAAGCATAACCGTCGCTGTGTTTGTTAAATTCAAACAAAAACGACGCAGTTTTTTTAAATTTAAACAAAAAAGACAGTTTTTTTTAAATTTAAACAAAAAAGACAGTTTTTTTTAAATTTAAACAAAAAAGACAGTTTTTTTTTAAATTTAAACAAAATCGTGGCCGTTTTATGAAAATGTACACACAAAAAAGACATTTTCTTTAATTCAAACGTTTGAATCTATACAGAAAAACAAGGGATTTTTTAACTTTAAACGAAATTGACGCACTTTTTTAAAATGTGCAAAAAAACGAAACTTTTTTTTAATGTTAAACGAAAACTAAAAATTACACCAACAGCAGTTTGTTTATTTTTACACAAGAGCCTATTTTTGTTTTTAATAGTACGCAAACACAAAGCAGTTTTATAACAATTTAGCAAAAAAAACATCGCATTTTTTGAATTCACACTGTAAACGTGCAATAATTTTACGTTGGTTAACTTCAGGTTTTTTGCTTAAACGAATAAAATCCTGCGCACTTGAGCAATTTACGTAATTACAGATTTTTTGCATCATTTGTAATCTTTAGATATGCTGCATGCGTTGTCGTAAATTGTAAATCATTACAAAAAGGAATTTTAATCAGTTTCAAAAATGCGTTTATTTTAACATGGAAATAACTAAGGCTTGCATGTTAACAATCAAGGATTTAAATTGAGGTGTAATGCAAACCTAAAGGAATAACAATGGTTAAAATAAAACTTGCAATTAAATCTTGAAATCCTTCAACGGAATCACCATTCGTCAAAGTCGGCGGATGTCCCGTTTACATTGGTCCCATTATTAGAACTCTTCTTTTCTGTGCACATACTGCGTCAATAGAATTGAAAAGATGTTTAGAGTTTTTTAATTTTAAAGGGAAACGTGCAATTTTATAAACCCCACACGACAAGTATACACATTTGAAATTTACACAACAAAGTACCGTTTTTAATGGTTTACAAAAGTACAGGTGCAGTTTTTTTGTTAAATAAACACAAATGAAGTGCTTTTTAAAAATTAAAATAAAATGTTTTTTTACTTTTTTAGTGTACACAAAAAGAGCGCCATTTTTAAAATAATTAATAAAAACGTCACTGATATTTTAAATGCACGCTAAAACGACGCCAGTTTCAATTTGGAATAAAAACAAATCACTTATTATTTTCCAGGGAAAACTGCAAGTGTGATTTTTTAAATTTAATCGGAAATGGCGCAGATTTTTTTTATTAATATTTTTAATTTGTTTATGATTTCCACAAAACGACTAATTTAATTATTAGAGAATAAATCATTACCCGTCTACACATGTGGCTCCACCGGTGCATTTCTTGCAGAAACCGCATTTTTCGTTTGGTTTTCCATACTTTAAAAAGAACAAATATTTTTAAAAAAATACAAAGCTCAAATCAAGAATTCAATATTTAGGAATTGTTGAAGGGCAGCATGAATTAAGGAAATACAAAAATTTATTTCTAGCATTTATTTAATTATATTACGATTACGATTCGCAGCCTTATATAATAAA
>JAAXYX010001971.1:0-19643 GCA_036851915.1 Ptenothrix huangshanensis | reverse complement strand
AAATGATTAAAATAAGATACTCAGTTTGTATCGTATACATAAAGCAAATTCTAAGCCTCAAATGACCCCTTGAACACTAGTCATCCTAATCCTTTGCACCATGTCACTAAAACCGAAAAATATTCTCTTCCCAGCATTTCTCTATTTGTTCAACATTGCAATTAATTCAGCCAGCTCGCCATTGCATTGCTATCACTATATGCACTATAATAATCACATCCGCATGAAATAATCACCTTCCATACTCCCATCACACTAAAGCCCGCATACGACCTTATGTATACATACTCACCTATGTACGTACGTCACAAAAATCTACAATTCTAATAAAGTCACGTCAGCACTCCACAACTGATAATGGAAAGCAACTTGAGAACTCGCTCGCTAGCAAATATAATTACGCAATTACTATGCAAAATTTGCGAAACTAAAACTCCTGCGACCAATCACACTGCTGTTGACCAGACCAAAGACCAAAGCTCAAAGACAAAAAAGACAAAGACCGGAGAGAGAGAGAGCCCATAGCAAATAATTAAAGTTTGGAAAACTATTCCGAAAACTATTTAAATCTATTAAAAGGTCCCACTTTTATTTTTTGCAATTTGCAACTTTATTTTCGCTCATACATTTCAATAATTACATGGGAAAAGTTTGAAAGCCCGTGCCAAATAAGGGCAAGGGAAACGAAAGCCAAAGGACATTTAAAAACTGCTGGTAATTTTGTAATCAAGTCTTGCTCGGAGAATGAGTTTCTTTGTGGAGGGAAAGGGAAACTGAAAAAATACCAAGTAGAATATCCGTACTTACTGTACATAGTTGCAGTATTCGTCAAGGAATGCCTATCGTGAAGATGTATAGAGCTTTGGAAATAACTGGAGCTGGTGGTAGATGGAAACAAGAGGGCAGGTGTAGGTTACTAATTAACGCAGGTACTTTGTTACCTCCTTGATTACGGGAATTGATACCATCAGCCAGAAAGTTGTGGATCAAGTCTCTTTTCTTTCCTGTCTTTAAGGTACATAAAAAGGACACGGAGGAGAGAGAGAGAGGATAAGGAAGGAGACATGATGATATGGTGCGGGCCTCGTATATATGAGCAGCAGTTTATTTTGGCTGGCACTGGCAAGTTGTAATGGGAATCCTTGCGTGTGATCCAAATAAGATTATCAAGTTAGTCAAAAGTTTGTTCGTCAGTTTGGATTGGACTCGCAGTTGAGTCCATGCAGGAGGTAGTCTCGAGCCCTCCACACGGCCACGGGTCGACATGCACGCGGAAAACAAAGACCAGCGTGAAGTCCAGTGAGACGAGAGAGACGAGGAGGAGAGACGTGAGCCAAAGCCCAGTGGAGTAATCTGATCCGTAGAAAATCCCTGTATGACTGACCACCAGCAAATCAACTGCCCAAAGTAGCTACAAGACAAGATAAGCCCACAGTCTAAAAAGTCTACCTCTAAATGTAAGCTCTATGAATTATATGTATGCATGTAGCTGACCGTTTTCTTCAATGTAAAGCCGGCTGTCTACACTGTAAAAACAAGTGCACCTAAAACGCCAAAAACGTACTCGTATTTAAAATAATCTAACATAGTTAGAATGCATCTCAAGTTTTACAAAAAGTAAGGTTCTCAAGTTCACTCAAAACGCATAGAAAGTGCATTTAAAGTGCAGCTGGCATTCCAAGTTTCATTGATAATAAATTGTACTAAATAGGTACACAGTAAAAATTGGCTCATTACGGAGGCCAAAAACCTACTCGTTTTTAGCATATTTACGGACCCATCCTGAACTCAGTTCGGGTACATCTGAAGCGCATCTCAAATTCAATCAAAGTACATTTGTGCATCTAAAACAATTTAAAAGTGCATCTCGAGCACATTTTTTAGTCCAAGATGTATTTTTATTAATTTAAGATGCACTCAAACTGCGCACACTGTAAAGAATTTAAGATTCACTCGGGATTATACTAAATAGCTGTAGAGTTTTTTCGACTTAGATGCATTTAATTGCATCTTGAAGATATGTTTCATATGCACTCATAAATCACTTTCAAGATTATCTGTATACTAAATACCTGTAGGTTTTTATTGTTTTAGATTTAGTTTTTTCTCTTTTAAGATTATTTAGTTTTACAGTGTACCTCCTTGGGTGTTTAGTAGTAAAAAAGAACGTCTTTCTTTGAAATAAAACCTATCTTTTTCATTGTGTACCTACGTATGACTGCGTCTTCCTATGTACATACGACAGGGAAATTTTGTTTACAAAATTAAAAAGATTGAGCATACTTAAATAGCTTATTAGATTATTTATATGCCTGTAACTACATTTTTTGAAATACAAAAAAGATTACTTTCAATCCCTATAAAAGAACGTTACAAATTACAAATGGTAGTAGAGCCTTGGAGAGAAAAGTTCAGCACTTGCAGCTTGAACGACTGCGGTTATGAAACGAATAGAAACTTTTTCGCACTTGAAAAAAGTACAAAACACCGTATTTACGAATTTGAAAAAAGATACAACATAATAATGCTTATCAAAGCATATTGATTGTGGAAAAATTACTCAAATGATTTACATTCAAAACCGCACAGTTACTAATTGCAATTTATAAAAAAAATTCATAAACTTACAAAAACACATTTATGCCTTTTACAATATTTAGACATTGAGGAGATAGATTGGAACCGAATACCTAATTATATGCAGTGGAGAACCACGTAACTGTAAAACACTAAAGCAAGGAAAAAAAATTGTAACACATTACTCATGACTGGGGCATGAAAATGCCAAAAATAGTAAGTATAACAAAGCATAACTAATGGTCAACACACTCGATATGAAAATGATGATAGACAGGGTGCGAGTACACTGTAAAAACTGGTGCATCGTGAACGCCAAAAACCTCTATGCATTTTATATAAATATCAGCGCAGTTACAATGCATCTCAAGTTCATCTAAAGTGCAACTAAAACTCTATGTGCATCTAAAGTGCAACTAAAACTCTATGTGCATCTAAAGTGCATCTCGCAGTCTCAGATGCGTCTTTGATTCTTTCAAGACACATCGTAATTGTGTTCATAATACGAGCAAACAAAAACGAGTAGGTTATTAGCATTTTAGTTGAATTTTTCCTGTTTTAATTTTGTTTAGTTTTTACAGTGTATATCTTTACATAATGAACGGTGTGGGACGTTGTAAGGATTCCTCACCCGTAATACATAATATGTCATGCAAAAAGAAACGAGTCTGAGCCGTCTCTCTGGAAAACTAAACGCTTTTTAACGCAATGCCATGCGAAAGTGTATGTCTGTATGCAAGGAAGAGAGAAAGGTAAGGGAATGGAACGCAAGCGTGCTTTCCTCTATAAAATTCTCCACAGCTTTTGGCTGAATTCCGAACGGAGAGCCGAAAGGGAATTCACCTACATAGACTCACACAATCAACCGAGCCACATAGAATTGCCTTTGCCATTGCCATTGCCAGTCACAGTCCCAGTATATAATCAACTGGGTCTCCGCTCGTCTCCTCTCTCGGTCTGTTGGTAATGCGAAACCCTACTCACTGGTAGTCACTGTTAAGCCCCTGAACTGCTCAACGAGGGCTCAGTTTCACTTCAAAGTCTTTCCACGGCAGGCAGGCAGGGCGACGAGGAGAAGAGAATAGAGCCAAGCAAAGTAAAGCAAAGCTAAGCACAGCAAAGCAAAGCAAAGCAGAGTAGAACAGTGTTTAGAAGGACATTTTGCCGAGCACGTGTTTCATCAAAAGACTTTCACCGAGAAAGAGAAACTGTAGGGGATGACAATGACAAAGTCGAAAATTGAAACTCAAGTGTCGTTTGCCGGTTCTGGTTTCATTCAGCCTTCTCACTTGTTCTCGTGAAGTGCCACAGATAACCTTATTGTTTCTTTTATCCTTTCCTCTTTTTATTTATTTCCCTTGGCTTTGTGAAATTAAATATTTAGAGTCAAAGTTCCAGCCGCAGAAGGTGACACTCAGACGGGCATTGAATAACTTGTGAGGACACAAACACACATTTATCTTTCATAAGTTGTTGCACCTTCATAACAATTGCCAATTACTGGTGGGAGTTTCGATTAAGCCGTGTGGGGTATCATGACCTTGACATTTATTTAGTGGGGAGACATAGAGACTATCGATACTTGCTGTCATTTTAAGAGGTGTGCAAATTGGTTGGAAATTCTAAAGTGTCAACTTGGCTGCATGATGGAAGGGGAGGGTCTCACATCGTATTAAATTACTGATCAAGTAAGTTCGTTTTTTCAGTCCTTTGGGTAGCTTTTAGAGTGCAATAAACCGAGAGTATTCAACAAGCACAATAGTGTTATTGGAGTCCTGAATTGAATTCCCACTTTTGACAAAAAGCAGTCGAATTTCCTAGTAAAATAATAGCTGTAAATTAAATTGTTTTTTTTCTTTGTAAATTGTGAAAACTATTTGTGCTCAGAAGTATTGAACTTTTCTATTGAAATCTAATGCATTTTCCCCAGACAATTACCGTATTTCCTGTAAAAACGCCTTAAAACTTTGTACCTCTGAGTTCACTGTTTTGTGAAAGCGATAGAATTTCAACGAGACATCGTAATTCCAATAAAATGCAAATGTTTAGTTCACGGGTAAATTGTTAAAACTATTAAATCCAAAAACAACAAATTGAGCTTTGAAAATTTGGCTCTATTTTAAAGAATATGTTCACCGACCTACATATTTTTAAAAAGTAGAAAAGTTTTGAAATTTTCTGAAGAAAGTAACATTTAACATTGTAGTAATTTTTAGAGGGGAATTTTTTTCAGCAGTTGAAGTTAATTTTTTGACATTTTTTCAGCAGCTGTACGCATTTTCACTTAGAATTAGACTCCATATGTACATAGGTGCCTAATTGTCTCTTTTGTTTCCTTATATTGTCTTGATTGCAGATAAAAGTGCTGCACTCTCTTCCCCGTTGTAAGGCAAGCAGCCTCGCCTTCAGTAAATCGAAAAGACTCCACTTTTAATAAAATTACACCGATTGCATTACATGGTTTACAGTACAACAGACAGTACTATTTCAATTAGCATCATTTCCAATAAATAAACTTGACAAAAACTAAAGCAAATATAGAAACCCCTTGTGTATGTAAACACTTAGTTGAAATGAAACGTGAAATCCTGTGACAATAAACGGAACAAATTGGGAAAACATCAGTGATCAGTTAGGGTAATCTGCCCGAGGCAAGGACACAGACAGGAGAAAATCTGCCGCCTTCTCATAATTTCCGTTTGGACTTGTGAGCGATAAATTGAAATTAATCTTGAACTGTTTACCGATTGTCATTACTGTAGAGATTACGGTTTGCGGTTTGATTCCAAGCTACCCGTGTTTGCATGCAGAAGCCACAGTCACAGCCCAAGTCAAGTCAAGTCAAGCCAAGCCACAGGAACGGTGCCATTATTACCATCACCAAGGATATCTGTATTTGCAGTTAGGATTGCTATTGCGATTCCGATTAGAATTTCCCACACGACTCACGGCTAGTTTACAATATCCAGTTGACACAACTTATCTGCGTACAATTTGTTTGCTCTGTCTGTAGACTGTTCTCTTCGGTTCTGTTCTCTTCTGTGCTGTACTGTGACGGTTACGGTTACGGTGACAGTGACTGCGTGCCCAGCACACATTACTTGACTACTGTTTAAAGTCGACGGCAGTAATTATCCTCTTGAATCCACTTCAGTCCTCCTCCTCATCGCTTTCCTCCAGTTCTCCGTCAAAGTCACAATGAGGATCGAGTGTTTGCTTATTGTGATGATGTGGACCGTGAACAGTGTTGTGATGCTACCGCCGCTCATCCGAATCGGTAAGGGAGTCCGTCGCTGTATCTATTTACCTATAATTATACATGCTTTACTTTACTTTACTTTACTTTCTGTTTTCGGCATTTCACTTTCTGTACTCTGTGATTCTAGTTCATACACTCACCCACCTATAAAGTAAGGCGCAGGAAATGAACTGCATTTCATCCACCTGCATTTTCAAATTCGCATCCTCAAATTCATTTTCACGGGAGGTACAAAGGCGAGACTTGACATGAACAAGTCCACTGAAAAAACTGATAGTCTTACTCTTACTTTAATCATTTGCTTTGTACATCCCTCATTTCTACGCTTCAAGTAGAGCAAGAGATGAGTACGGGCTATTAAAGGATTAAAATTAGATGCTGTTTCGGAGAGTGTAGTTGGTTCATGTTGTCTTTGTTCATTTATTCCTGCGTATATCTCTCTTATTGTCTACGATTCTCGTTCAGATCCCCACTTGAATTGTCATTTTAATTAATTTTGATCAGGTGCTTCATGATTAATGCCCAGTTCTATATGATAACTAGAATTGTGACGCGTTTAAATCAAAGCTATCTAGTTGTTATGTACACTGTAAAAACGGATGTATCTAAAACGCCAATAATTTGTTTTCATCTAAATAATTTAGAATGCACTTAAAAAAACCTCAAGTTTAACTAAAGTGCATCTAAAACGCAATCAAAGTCCCACATGAGTTTATCTTAACTGAGTTCATAGTTATAATAAATACGAAAGGTTTGTGGCGTTTAGATGCATTCTTTCCTGTTTTAGTTTGTACAGTGTACATATCAACTTTGAAAAATTTTCTGTGGGTTCATCTTTTAAAATATGCTGCTATTAATAGTGTATGCAAGTGGATAGCGATAGCAGAACTAATCTTTCACAGTGCAATTCATCTGCTAGGAAACCTTTTTGAATTTGTGTATTCAACGTATGTATCTATAGGAAAGAGCTTATTATTTATTTGTCGTTTGTTGTTTGTCTTTTGTCGCCTGGCGTGGATTTGGTGTGTTGCGGATTGCGGAAATAAAGTGAAAGTACATTTATGTGCAGAGTGAGTGAGTGGGTAAATAATGAATGCAGTAAATAACCACGAATTCTCACAAAGCAAAGGAAGGTATGGAGTGGGAATTTCGCTCATAAAGTAATTTGGCATTTGAAGTGTCTACGTGTGAGGAATGAGGAGAGTGAGATTGTAGTCACTTGCGGAACCAGAATGTTGCACAAGGTTGATCAGGATGTGGATAATAAATAAATGCAATGCGAATTCAAAGGATCAAAGTATAGATATGCAGTGGCGTTTGCGTTGATGTTGGAGACACAAATTAGCCTTGGTTTAGTTTTATTAATTAGGACAGGTAGTCAGTTTCATTCTCGTTTTCGGTTCCTTGTTACCATAAATATATAAGTATGTGGTGCCGTTGGCGTTGGCGTCGTCTTTTCTACACGATGTTACTAAATATTGTTGTTAGTGTCAGTTTAATTAATGCTCCTCTTGACTTTACTCTCTTTGTCCATATGTATGTATGTATACCGTAAGGCCTGTAATGGTTGACTATCTAAGTAAAGGTTAGCCGTGTCATTTAATTGGTGACGTTGAATTGAGCATGTAGATAGAAGGAATTTACATAACGTCAGTTAATAACCAAAATGCAAATCCAAAAATTGCTAGAAAATTGCAAAATGCGCCTCATCGCATTTAAGAATTCATGCATCTAAATTTTTGCTTGTAGGAGATTTTGGAGTTACCTAATTTTAATTCTAAACCTACGCTTTGAATTTATAAGAAAAAACTTTACTGGATTTCATGGCGGTTCTAAAAACATGAGGAGTTACCGAAAAAATGAACATTGGGACAGTGATCAGAAAAAAAGCAGAAAATACTAGGAATTTGAATAAGAGTTGTAAATTGTTTGTTTTAGCTGGTATCGTTTATTTTTTGCTCGGCCAAAATTGTTTTGTTTTCTGGAATAAAACGACTTTACTTCCTCTTAAACAAATCAAAAACAAAATAAATTTTGCATTCCTTTTAACGAGGTAATTTTTCGTTCTTATCTTGTTCCGACCAAAAGTGCTTTGTTTTGTTTCATTTTTCTGAAAAGAAATAATTGCTTTGTTTTGAAAGTTTGGAATTGTGTTACAACTCCAATTCGAATGCATAATAAAAAAACTGTAAATTTCAAGGAAATCTAGTACATCAAAATCAGGTACATAGGTATGTACGTTTTATCCGAAAAACAGGAAATGCGTCACGCCCTGATACTGATAATTATAGACGGGCTACATAAACTATTTTACACACTGCGTAGGTAATGATTTAATTACTATTTTGCATTACTACGTCTAATAGTTTCCGGGTATGTCCTACATATTTACACGCTTGAAGTTTAGCCTTACTCCATATACCTAGGTACTTACGTTAACACTCAGCTTGTGTAAATCATTGTGATATCTCATGTACACTTAAGTAAGATATGAATGAGTAACAGACACACAAACGATTAAAATTATTCTAATAATATGGTATATTGGAGAGTGTACCCACGGTGCTTCTAAGCCATACCAGCTACAAATAGGTAGGTAGGTACTTGTAATGTGCATGTCTGTGCCTGGTTTAATAATGGAAGTCAAAAAACCTAGCAACTGATTGTATGTCTAACTTTCACGCCTTAATTAGTCTTTCAAAAATGAATAGAGAGATCCTCAATGAATGGGCTAAACGTAACACATTTATCGTCACGCTACTTCTTTCGCATCGAACGCTTATTTTTCAGTTTTCAACTAAAATGCTGTAAACAATAAAACATGTATGGGAATACACTTCCGAAAAACACTAAAAATTAACTTGGATGATGGCGACGACCAGACTTCTCTTTTTCGCTATAAGAATCTACTTGCATGTGATAGTAGGTGTAACGAAAAAGAACAAATGCAAATGCCTGAATAAACCTTGTTAATATACCTTAATCATAATCATAATCGTAGCATATTCCAGTCCCTGTAGACACTGCAAATTGACGAAATGAAGCTGCTGGCACACAATTCTAATTACCTCCATCACGGATTCATGCTTACTGATCACTAGGGAAGATACATAGCCGTAAATAGTTAGTAATTATTCAAACGTGCCTGTAAATAATGAAAACAGGGAGACGAGGCAAATTGCAAATATTTTCTGCTTGATATTCCTGATCTATTTTTATTTCCTCGCGGACCATTTTTAACGATGCAGGATTACTAAACAATCTTTAGATGAAAAAAGGCGTATTAAAAACTTATTAAATAATTATGAACGCTATTAGGTTGCATATAGAGTGCAACGTGAGATGCGTTTACGATGTCAGTGTATGCGTCAAATTTTTAGACGCCTGTTTAATTTTTAGGCGTACTAATGCGCTTGGACGCTCCTTTGATATTAGACTCAATCATAATTTTTGGCGCACATTTTAATTTGTAGATGTTTTTAGACATTTTTGATTTTTAGACTTACTTTTAGGTGCACTTTAGATATTTGAATTATTTATTAATATAGATATTATTTATATTGTATTTTTGGCAGCAGAATTTAATAAATAAAAATAAATAAGTTTATGAGATTTTTGTTGGTTGAGTGTACACTGTAAAAACTTGCCATCTAAAACTACAAAAATATACCGTTTCAGTCAATAATGGTCAGTATTGTGTAATTTTAATTACGAATGCAATTACAATGTATCTCAAGTTCACTTAAAATGTATTTGTGATTTAAAAAAACATTTAAAGCGCATCTCGCAGTCTGGGATGCGTTATGATGGGTTATTGATGCACTTAATTAAGATGTATCCTAACTGGTTTCATAATTATACTTTAAGGAGCCTGAACCCAGCGTAGTAATTACACTTATGGGAGGAGAATCTATACATAAATAAGTACCAGTACAATGATAAAAGTACAAACGTACCTACTCTGTGGTACATTAAATAACGGGAAGCCTGAAGACAGGAAGGAAAGACGGAAGGAAGGAAGGAAGGTGGTCCTTTCTGTCCTCCCATTAACTACTCCCTAACAAATTTCAAATCAAATGGAAAAGTTTAGCTTTTTAAGCTATTCTCCCGAATGCCCACAAAAATCCAAATCCAGTCGAGGCTGGAGACATTTGCAAAAAGTTGTTCCTTATACATTATACAACTAAAGTTAAAGCTATGAGTACTTGTTCATTTAATTCAATGGCAAAGTATGTGATAAATATTAAATTCTAGAATTTTAGTTATACCCTCTATCTGCACTCTAAAAATAGCACTGGAATTCAGTGCAGTGTCAAATTAATCTCCAAGTAAGCATCTTCGAATCTCATGACATTTACTAGGATGAGTGTATGTAGCTCCAACTACTTGTGTAGGTATCTAGTGCTTGTGTAATGCACCCTTTCTCCTTGAAATTACTCAAAAAATCCTCAGTTTTTTGTTTGCTATTGTTATCCTAAGCCGTGCCACGGCAAGGCAGTGCAATCGCAAAAGGAATGGTACTGCTCGATATCTAAGCATTGTTTGGGAGGCTTAGCTAAAGTAGATTTGGCGGAATGGTCTATCTCATATTTCATTATAATTGTTATTATCAAAAAGTTTTAGACGAATCAGCGCCACTATACGTCCGTAATTACGTGTCCAACTTACCCGATCTCGTAGATCTTTACGGTAGTCACGGTAAGCGTAAACGTAGACAGTATATTCTATAAAATACTTTATTTTTCTTGCAACCATTTTAAGCTTATAAGGTGGCAACGAGATGATGGCAATGGCAAGGGATACGCCGTAAATGTAAAGTGTCCTCTAATAGTAATATACCTACCTTATAGAGAGAGTTGAGACGGGAGGCTGCATCTATGCAGTTAACTTAAAATGGGCCACGCATTCGCTTGGACGTGGGGCTTACCATGCACTTTTAATCTTCTTCTGTTTTTGCATGCATTTACTAACAAGGAATACCCACGATAGTGTGTTAATTTAAGTTGCGTTGTTTTGTATGAATTCGTAATTTTTTCTAGTTTAATGTTTTTCGTTTATCCATTTCGGTCTTAAGAGTGAGCTTAATGACTTCTCTTATGGAAAAAGATATGCATTTATGTAGATAGATGAGTTGTCATTGAATTAGAGATCCCCATTTGGGAGGGTGTACACATCTGCGGAGAAATTTTCAGCTCAAATACCCGTGTAACAATGAAATAGGAAAAAATCACCTGGATCGCGATTTTTGAAGCACTAATTTTCACTTACAAATTTAGACTTTGACTACTAGTGTCTACAATGCAAACACTGGTGCATCTAAATCTAAGACACATTTAGCATTAGAAAATTCATCCGAAAAGTATCCTACTTTTGAAGCATTTACATATTTATGAAGTTCAAACAGTTAATGGATAGTACGCTGTAAAAACGGATGCATCTTAAACTCCAAAAACTTTCTAGTATAATTATGGATGCAGAGTGCATCTCCCAGTCCGAAATGATTTTTAATGCATTTGTAATAATTCCCGACAGCATTCATGTCATCAGTTTTTCGGCACTTGATATGCATTTTCCAAGTTTTAAGGCTGCTATTTTTACAGTGTACTGCCCGGTTGTGCAATCTTTGTATGTATATGGAAGGTATCAAAACTGGGTATGCACTCAGGTAGGAGAGTGGAATAAATTGAGTTGCCTTTACCAAGTTAACTTTTGTGATGTGATAGGCACTTGAAAAAAGTGAGTGGTTCTTTCTGTTAGTGGGGGAGGGCACTCACTCTCGCTCAATTGCCCTCTCCCTGGCCCTCGCTTGACTTCCAACCCGCAACAGATATTAACATGTCAACCTCTCATTATCAACGTATTGAATCACCTTCAGCTTCTTTTATCACCATTTCCACCATTTTTTCACAACTACTTTCACCTAACTTTCGCCCGCCAAACTGCACAAACTTGTTCCCCATTCTCAGTGCATCCAGTCATTTGTAACCATAACTGTAAAACTACACTCAAAACGTCCTTTCTAGCTTAGCTCAGCCAAATAAACCAACAAAAGTACGGCGGGGAAAAGGACTACAGCCGAGAAATCTTCTATGTATACTGAATAACATAAAGCAAAGTAAAACTGCATCCATGCGATATCCATCTACTATCTAGCCCAGCCCAGCCGCACCTAAGCTCAATCCACTGCCGTTCCAATGCCAAGGATCGAGCATTCCAGCGTCTGCAATCTCAATTTCATGCCCACACTCAAAGTTGCTACTTAGCAATGTCAAAAGTGCAAAAGTTCAAACTGTTTTTATTATTATTCTTAACTCAGAGTTTTCAATTGCCATAGGTAATGACAATCCACGATGATTTGCTATCTGTAACTCCATGCAATGGAATGAAATCCAGACACATTTTCCTACTTTAAGTTATTTTAATCCCTAGTACATTGTGCAACTTGCATTAACTTTTGTAACTGCCATTAATTTTACTTGTCAGTTTTGCACTTACACTAATTATTTCAATTTCAATTGCAAATCAACGAGCCCTTTAAATTTATTACATGTATAGTNATGACAATCCACGATGATTTGCTATCTGTAACTCCATGCAATGAAATGAAATCCAGACACATTTTCTTACTTCATGTTATTTTAATCCCTAGTACATTATGCAACTTGCATTAACTTTTGTAACTGCCATTAATTTTACTTGTCAGTTTTGCACTTACACTAATTATTTCAATTTCAATTGCAAATCAACGAGCCCTTTAAATTTATTACATGTATAGTTTGTGTAAAGATTCATTAGTATTAGACTCCTAGATTTTATAGGTAAATGAAAAGAGACAACACAACTAATTTGTAACTTCAGAAAAAATGACCCAGTCTAGAATATTTTGCTCTTCGATTTTGACTGGCAAAATTTAGATACACTCTCCAAACTGATTATCTAGGATTGAAAAATAAAACATAATCCACAACGCAATGATAGCAATGATGGAATTTTCTGCGATACAAATGCCTTGTTGAAGATGTATTTATTTTAAAAAGCTTGAATTTTAAAATTATTTTAATAATTTCAATTTTCGATTTTTCTCTCCATCTCTGAACATTTAAGGTGTCAAAAATTTAAGATACTTTTTAGATCTCCTATTTTAGAAACGCTTCTGAGGAATAGGAGTTTTTTAAAGAGGGAAGCACATCTAAAACGCATTTCGTGCTTGGTGCATTTATCCTGAAAATTTAGAAAGCAGTTATTGAGTGTACCTACTAAAGGGTAAAAATTGAGACTACGCTTAAAAACTCGCACATGGTTCAATTATTTGCCTAATTAAATAGTGGGAGAAAAAAACGAGTAAAGTGTAGAGGTTGAAATCCCCACTTTGTATGATTGCACGCACATCCCTCTTTCCAAGAAAGTGAGCTGGCTGGTGCCAAAAGTGTCTGGTGGATTGTTAGCGGAGAATCGTCACGTGAAACTAAAATGTGAAAAGAGAATAATTTGTTTTAGCAGTGCTTATTAGATTCACATGGCTAATTACAAGCCCGGAGTTTCCAGTGAATTCACTAAAGACCCACCTTTGCCCACTTTATATTCCGTATTCCTTTCGCCTAAAGAAAGCGAAACCGCATTCTTCAATGTGCGAGCATGTAGTTTGTATTCCTTTGACAGACAGAGAGAGCACGGCTGGAATCCACGGAACGGGGCATTGGCATTTGTAGTGGCTTTCGCACTACGACACTTGTTTCCAATTTCAAAAACGTACTTCCTGCTCACTCTGCACTGGATTCACCTTCTCGCTTATGCTGTGCTTATATACTGTAATTATTGTTGCCGGAAAGATCAAAGTCAATTAAAATGTCGACGCATGCTATCCGACGTCGGTATTCCTATCGCAAGGCAAGGCAAAGCATGACATCACTTTCCAATCGGTATCAACATCGCATCAAGGCAAGGCAAAAGACAAAGCAGCCCAAGCAACACCAGACCAGTCATTGCAATACATACATTCCCAAGGTGAAGCATGCACAGACTCCCAAAGCCTAAAATCTCTGTAAAAGTAAAGTTTCGATTCGAAAATCATTTTATTTACTTTAGTCCTACGGATTATGTATACTTTTAATAGTTTTACAGTTTGCTAATTTTTTTTTATGAAGATGCGTATCTTTTATACGGATATATATGAATCTTCCCCTGCGTTCAGCAAAAAGGTGAAAGGTTCAAAGTACACTGTAAAACCTAAGCATTTTTAAAACAGGAAAATAACATCTAAAATTCCTAAATTATACGCGTATTTTTAGTATAATTATGAACGCAGTTATTATGTATCTTAAGATTATCACAAGTGCATAAAGACGTATCTTTGACAGCAAGATCCGCTTTAGATTCGCGAATATGGTTTACGGGGTCTGGAAATGCATCCTAAGTGCAATCATAATTTTACTAAATACAAGTACCTTTTTGTTGGTGTTTTAAGTGCAACAGTTTTTGCAGTGTATTTATTGTAGATGTACATTTAACTCCTTTTGCCCCTCTAACAAGAACATGCGTAGTTCACAGATACTGCTTTAATTGCAGATGTTTTTAAAGTTGTTCATGAAGATATCAGAAATATTGTAGCTCCGTAGTCGAATGAATTATTTATATGATCACTGCAGATTTCCTCGCAATGCAAAATAGGCTACTATGAATTCTTTTTATTTAAATGAGGGCTTTCGGGGAGGAATGAACTTGCTCGAATTTGCTCCTTGTCCTTTCTTTTATTGGAACAAGTTTTAAGTATTTGTATAGGTATGTATTTCGATGTCAATATTGGAGAGGACAGAGATAATAAATGTATCAAGATTCTCTTTCGAGAAAAAAATTCGCCCGTTATGCTTCTTTATGTTCATATGTAAAAAAAGTGGATAGCAGAAACTTTGTCTATGTTGTTCATTTTTAAATTACTTTCATACAATACCTACTGTATTCTTGACGGGTTGAGGGTGGAAGTATTATGGATATTCACTTATTCACCTTTCAAATATAGAACATTTTATAACTACGAATTCGCTTAAACAATTTAATATTTTTTGTTGCATATGATTTTTTTTAAAAAGTATGAAATATTTAGAAAGGCATTAGTTTTAAAAAAGAGTAAATATTGGAAGAAACACCTTTTTGAAATGAAATCATGTTTGAAATTCACTTTGTAGGAAAGGTGAAAATATTTGTTTGAAAAAGTGCAAAATTTTAAAATTGTATTTTTTCAAACAGTGCAAAATTTTACAATTGAATTTTTCAAGAAGTGCAAAATACGAGAATTGAGCTTTATGAAATGGAGCAAAATATTTTGAAATGACAATTTTTGAAAAAACACAATATGAGATTTAAGCTTTATGAAATAAACGACGACAATGAAAATAGTTAAAAATAGTAATTATCGAAAAAAACAAAATATGAAAATGTCACTGTTTAAAAATTATTAAAACACACTGTTTCCAAAAAGGATTCTGAAAAAACTGCTTAATAAATCATAAAAGTTGCAAAAATATTCCGACAAACGAAACGCATTCTTAAGACTGCATAGCATTCTGCTTTACTAATTTGTTCTTCCATTTTCATATTTCCTAGAAGCTTGCTTGACAATTGACCCCGCATTTTATTTCCGTCAAATAAAATTCGGGTCCATATCCATAAACAAAACAATCGTTTCTATTTACATGCAATAGTAATTCGTTTTTTAAATACGTTAAAATTGTTGAAAAATGTTTTATATAACACCACTGTTTATTCACTTTAAAATCTCCATACATGTAGGTACAAGGTTATTCCCCATTCTGCAAAAAGTAGTTAAACCACTTTGACGTTGAAATTCGAAGTGAAGCTACCACACATAATGAAACAATAAATATGGAGCATGTAGGCAATGCAGAAGCTCATGATTTAGTTTGTAATTCACTAGTGTGATACCTCGTAAAATTACTTAAAAAGCCTCCGCGGAGTACATAAGGAAAGTAATTACTATTTTAATACTTGAAGCGTTATAATAAAATAATAATTATCTCTCGGCTCCCTTCGCTTCTTTGCTGCTATCCTCTCTTTCCGCTTTTACTCTCACTTTCTCTGTTTTCCACTGGCTAAATAATTATACGTGATCGTAAATAGAAAAGTTGCACAATTCTCATTGGTGCTGAACTATACACATCAGCGTTAGCCCACGAACCAGCATCAGCAACAGCACCAGCACCAGCACCAGCATCTCTACCATCGTCGCTTTCATTTACAATTTGCTTTGACTTCCTATAATTATATATTTGCCCATTTTCGAATTTTGCTGTTTTGCATAGTCAATTAGAAGCAAAGTTGGAAGATTAATTAAGTCCGCAGTTGCTCTTCCTTCCCCGAACGCTTACACGTTGTCTGTCGGGTCCTGTGGAAATCAAAAAGCAAGTCGGAGTGCAAGTCACCCAAGCGCGTGGAACAAAAACAGAAGCGACGGACGGACGGGATTTTGTCAAAAGTTTCTATATGTATGATGTGCTACAAATACGAGTCAAGTCAACTCCGATGAGCCAGGGCTAGGGCAGCAGGAAGAGAACGGATCACAAGTGTACGGGACATTGTAGAAAAGCAGAACAAAGTCAGTCGCTGTGACGAGGAAGATGAGTTGACTTTGACGGTAGAAGCTGACTGTAACGGAAGGACAATTATTATCCCTTACTCAACACTTTCCACTCACTTTCTTTTACATTGGGATGCTCTCGCTCATTCTCTCTCTCCTTACGTTGTATCGTATATCGTATCTGAGTTATTTTTATCGCTTTGAGCTTTCTTTGAGCTGACGACTATTAATAGGAACTAACGCTTCGTTCACAATGAGATTTCTTTGTTGATTTGCAGACTACGATAAGCAACTCTGTTCACGTATCTTGTTGAATGTGTCCATATCTGTATGTATATTATCTAGTCTATATAAAATCTTTTTAATTAGACTGCATAAAACAGACATACCCGAAAGTAATATATGCATACACGGTAAAAACTGATCATCTTGTTTTAATCTGTTGAAAATTGAATTTCCGCAAATGAGTTTCAACTTAAAAGCTAAATATAAACTATCAACTAAAAATTTTATTAGAGGAATACAAAATCTCAAATATCTACTCCACTCGTATTTAGTGCAATTACGAACTCAGTTTTTGGCGTTTTAGATGCACGCGTTTTTACAGTGTATGCAATTTTGCCTCTTCACCAGCAAATCAGGTTATCGATTTTCTAAAAAAATAAAAAGTTATTTGTATAAGTATATAACATAACCACAATGCAAAGCCATAGTAAAAAGCTATCCCAGAAAATTAAATACAAAACCTTAAAGCCCAATCCCACGAAATTTGATTTTGCTTGTGATTTGGACTGAAATGTTGAAATTGCGATACGCTCCTTCCTCATGATCCTCTTTAAGCCTCGTGTAAACCCTAAATCCAAATCCCTCCGTTTGTAATCCCTCATTTGATCTTCAGTACAATCCAATCGAATTTACCCAAGCCAAATATGCACTCACGGAAGAATCATAAAAGTGAAAGATCAACACAACACCACACACCACTCTGAGACATGAGTGTAAATTTAAATTCGTAAATCTTGAGGAAACCGAACACGTGATTACAATTTCTAGCTTTGAATTTCGCACGCTGGCATTCCTACGGAATTGTGATAACAAAAACAACAGTCGAGCTTTTTATTACTGACGTTACTGCACATTTGATATCGTCATGATTATGATAGGAGAAATGTTGTTGCTTACTTTTTAATGTGCCTCCACTCTACACTGCCACATTTTTATGCTTTTTGATTTACTGTGCAAATATATGTACTATAAATAAACTCCAATCCCGCTAAAGTTGGGTATTAAAACTAATATCAGTATGATTTGTAAATGTTGGTTTATGAAATTATAAAATCTTGTTTACTCTAACGTGTTTATTCAACACAAAAATTTCCCGGCACATCACTTCAGGAATTTTATTGTATTTTTTATGTTGTGGAATGTAGGATTTGTAAAAAAAAATAATGAAGGTGTATTGAAATGGATAGCATTGGGAAGAATAAGAAGTCAACAAAATTGAAATGAAATAAGGCAAGACAGTCGCATATTGGTTTTACATATGACTGCACTTCCCAACCGCTTGCTCTTAGTGATATTATAATGGAAATGACGATGGTGTTTTATGAGATGAGATGAGGCAGACAACGGCTTACGAGATCAGCTCAACTCCCTCTTGCCCTTTAATATAATAACGTTTCCTGTCAAGTCTCCTGAGCCTGTCCCAGGGCTGCCTCCCGATGATAAGCATTAACATCACAATGATAAAGTTTATCCCACGATTATTCCCATTCTCCTCCACTTGCTCGTAGCCTTATCATATCATCAGATTAGCTGCATCTGCATCCGGATCTCCCTCTACTAATAGAAGTAGATCTTATATAGACATTAAATCTAGAGAGTAAAGCTGTTCCTTACTCAGAGAAATAGAGGGGAAAACTCCTTTCACTTTGCGAGTAAAACAAGCTACCTAATGACAGTTTGAGATTCTCGACTTGACTTTGAAGGAGCAACTACAATTTCCACGACAAACTCTGGCTTATGATCTTTTTGCTTGTGTGACAAGTAAAGTTAATCAAAGGTGGCATTCATAGATAATACATAAAAGCAATGTAAAGCTTTTAAAAAGATAAGGTAATGTATTTCAAATTAATATTTTAAAAACAAGAGGGTAGTGAATATAAAATGAACGGAATCATTTGAGCAAACGCTACATATAAAAACTGCTTCAGAAATGTTTAGTTTTTACAATGTAAAGGATATTGTTTATGTACAAGCTCGAGCTCATTTAGTGATATTTTGTGTTCAACGGAGCACTTGAAACAGAAAAATTCAAAAAACTCACATTTCTTAACATGCAAAAATCAAATGAATAAATGCCCCCTGTGATACTTTCAAATTTTCTGAAACCATTAAAAATCACTACAAAGTTTGATAATGGTGAATGTGCACTAGTCCGTAATAGTAATTGTTGAAAACGAATGCATTTCTTGGAAGTGTATATTATATTCTGTTGCTTTATAGAAATAAGTATATTTTGGAATGTGATTGTTATCAAAGTAGGTAGGTATATATTATTAATGTAAGGATATAGAGTACAAGCTGGTACTGGAACGATATGTATGTAATAAAGTTGGAGATAATAAACTTAATGTGGCTTTAATAGTCTCTGATCTTGACTCCCAGGCGTACTGAATACTAAAAGAAAAATATATTAATATAAAGCGGAACGGAAATGTGGAATGCGTACTTGTAATATCAACCTTGTTTGTACATTCCAAGTGTACCTTCTGACTTCATGCTTCATATACACTCCAGACATATCGCTCTGGCTCTGACTCTGACTCTGACTCAGACATTGGGAGGTTCAAAAGTTCACAAGTGCTTTGGAAAAAAGTGCAAGTTATTTCTCTTGGCATGGCATCGTAGTCCTCCTCCTCCTCGTCGTCTTCATCTTCATCTTCATTTTTGACTTGACTTACACATCATGCAATAATAATGCTGCGAAGAATCCAAACCAATGAAGAATATGAGCGTTGGATTGCATTGCAAAGTGGAACTTCTTTCATCTTTTCTTCTTCGTCTTCCGGCGTTCCGGCGTAAACTGTAAACTATCAAGTCACACACAGACTGGCGGACAGAGAGACGCACAATTCATTTCAATATTTTTCATGCATTCAATTTTTGTTTCTTCCTTTCTCCTTCCCTTTCGCTTTTCTCAATATTTTTTCTATG
>JAAXYX010001970.1:0-19650 GCA_036851915.1 Ptenothrix huangshanensis | reverse complement strand
ACCAGTGTTGTGGATGTCGAGCATGTATCTATCCGTGGATTGTGAATGGTAGCTAGAGGACGACTCGAGAGAAACAATTTCCCTCATGCAGTTACGGAAGAGCACACGGGAGAATCCTTTAGCCAGAATTTCTGTCATGATTATTTCATGGACTTATATCCTTGTTTAGTTTTGGTTATCTGTGTTGAGTATTTCCCGTGTTTTCAGCATTTTCTCCAAAACGTTCTTCCATTCCTTTCTATTAGTTTAGTTCATACATAGACTGAGGCGAAGCTCACGCAGGATACATGGAATACAGATATCCGCGCTCCAGCTAAAAATTTTACAATTGCAACGAACCAGCATCGCCCAATTATTGCTTATTTTTAACTTTTGCTTCTCCAAGGGAAACGACTGAGAAGCTCGATCCTTTTCAAAGTAGAGACTACCACCTACTGAAGATCATCCATGTAAAAAAATTTGACTGTAAAAAATGTTGGATTTCAGGAAACCTCTTTCCACCCGAAGAAAATCGGCGACGGTGCCTCCGTTGAAGATTCAAAATTCAAATTTCTTCCCACCAGACCCTGAAGGATTCCCGAGTAGTTCTTCTCCATTGACTCCGTCCTCATCGTCTATTTCAGGCCTCATTAAAGGCAAATGGAATTCGGTAAGGGATTTCATTGTACTCACAAGTGGGACTACATACAGCCCTCCTTTTTGGCTTGGCTTGACTGGATATGCACTACATTTCAAATTAGTTCTGACAGTGACTGTATTTTAAAATTGACTTGAGATTATTTAAATTACTAAAATATTACCACTTTGTTTTGTTTTGGTCTCGGTGGATGGAATCGTTCTTCCTTTCTCCAGATGGCTATCCCACAAGTTTTCAAGAAGAAGAAACCTCGTGAATACAAATTGCAAGCATTTGTTGCCTTTCTCTTCCTCACTATCCTCCTTCTAGTGGGCTCTATCTATGTCATCCACAAGGAAAAAGAACTTCACGTAAGCTAGTAGAGTACAAATGAACAATGCCTATACATTTAACCTCCTATTACCTCCATTGTCTCAATGTCTTGATCGACAAACAAGTTTTCCTCTTGTTCCTTCGCGCTCTTCCTCCGTCGTAAATAAATTTAAGAACAACACAAGAAACAAAGTTAAAGTTCGATTGAATTAGAATTAAGCACAACTTTGTTTTTTTATCATGAGCAGAAAGCCTACTTTGAGCAAATTCGGTTTTCCGGGAAAGAGAGAAAAATTCGGGCGGTGAATATGAAAGGGAAAGAAGTGTTGAGTGGAGTGCTAGGAGTCAGCTTAACCAGAAGGGACAAGCCGTGGCCATGTCTAGAGGAGAATATGCGGCTCAACTCAACCTGCTTGGAATGGATGAACAGAGGACGTCTTTATTTTCGCAAGCTGAATCCCAGGAAGGATTTACATCATACGTCGTCCTCACCCGGCCTCGCCTCCATTAACTGCTACGAAGTATTCTGGGAAAGTTTAAATAAGGATTTTGAGTTGAAGGATTGTTTTTATGTGGGTGAGAATAAAGGATTCCATTGGTATGGTGGCGGGGAAATGACAACTAATCAGTGGCCACTCAATCGCACCAAAATACCATTCTCTCCATTTGTGACCGGGAATAAATTGAATTTGAACGTGACGGTTTGGACTGGAACGGATTCGGATGGGAGTAGACAGAATTCCACCGTAACAAAGTTTGAGTGGGGTAGAGTATTAAGTCGTTATTTTATCAATTCTCCGGGTGCATCGATTAAAGTCACTCCGGAAACTCCACTCCATGTGTCTGTCAACGAAGGGAATAATGGGATGCTCTGTGTGGGGGGAAAGCGTCAAGGATTTCCAATGAAGATCCACAATGACTATTTAAACTACTCGATCTGCACCGGGGACAACATTAGGGATTTAACGTCCTACTTGACCGACAAGGATATTTGGGATGGCTTGAAGCATGAAGACGTTCAACAGGCGTTGGCCATCACGCAGTTCCCCATATGGAGAGTTCTCCCCAAAACTTTGAATCAAGGGAATGAGGTTGAGTCGAGTTTGCTCAACTTCACGGACCGCATTGCTGCACTCCACTACTCCGAAGGCTTCATTCTCATCGATGAGACATGGCAGAAGAAAATCGGTGATCTGAAGATGGATCCTGAGCGTTTCCCCACAGCCTCGGAGACTTTCAACATTACTCGTAGACGAGGCTTCAAAGTAGCACTCACCATCTCGCCCTTCTTCTCCACCGAGTCCAGTAACTACGTGGAAGGTCTGAAGAAAGGTTTGTGGACTCAGGAGAAAGGTAGGAACAATGAGGTGCCTGCACTGACGAGGTATAAAGACTGGAAGAGCGTAGCTCTACTGGACACAACACGAGACACTACACGCTCTTGGCTGGAGGAGAAGGTGAAAAACATGGTAGTTGAGTACGGAATCGATGCGCTCTACCTTGACTTAGGCACATCCCAGGATTTTCCCCAGTACTATGAGTTTCCAGTGGAATTGAAGACACCAGATAATTTGGGAGAATATTTTATCGAGAGCGTTCGGAGAGTCAAGAGTGTGACTACAATTGGAGTTTCGAGTACAGTTCAATTACCCAAACTGCCAACATTTGTTGGAATGAGTCCGACCGAAAGTTCATGGAGTGGACTTCAAAGTGTGATACCCAATATTCTCTCTATCGGAGCGAGTGGCTTCCCATTTATTATTCCAGGACCGATCGGTGGCGACCATGTTGCTAATGGTGGTCTCCCCGAACGAAATCTATACATTCGCTGGCTCGAGCTGGCTCACTTCTTGCCTGTCATCCAGTATTCCTATTTACCCAGTGACTACGACTCCAAAGTGGTTGACATTGCAAGCGCCATGAATGTCCATCGTAAATCCATACTCCTGCAGTACATAAAGAAAGCCATCGACGACTCTCTCACAAGTGGTTTACCCATCATTCGACCATTATGGATGCTGGATCCCTTGGACGTCAACTGTCTTCGAATATCCGATGAGTTCCTCATTGGCACGGACATCCTCGTCGCTCCCATTCTCCGTTTCAACACAACCGAGAGGGACATTTATCTGCCGAAGGGAAGATGGAGGGATGAGAACCGTGGAAGCTACTCCAAAGGAGAGAAATGGCTTCATCAGCATTTTATACCCGAGGATAAAATTGCTTTCTTTACAAGGTTATCTGTACAGGATTAGGTCCATGTTTGGTGCAATACCCACAAATAGTATTACGAGAAGCTGGTGCAGCGTTTCCTCCACTACAATCCATTCATCTCTAGTTTATGCGACTTACAGTATGTAGGTAGTTTCCAGCTCCAACTTCGTCATGTTCACTTATGTACCTACATAATATACCTATGTGTGCATGTCAGCAATGATTTACCAGCCCCGCAATCGCAATTGTTGCCTACGGTGTACAGTGTGCTGTGATAGGAAATGATGATGCTACATGCCGTTTTATTAGGTATATGAAATTCCAGTTTTAGCCTTATAACTACAGTCTACATATCCAAGTGAATAGTAAATATATGAACGAACGACGAATTCATCGTCAGTCATGTGAGACGACAAGCCACACTTAATAATTTGACGCCGCTGATTTAACAAATAGTATATTTTAATTAGCAGACGTTTATTCATTATTTATTTATATATTGGTAATTACGCAGTAGATCATATGACATATTTTAATATATGTACATGAATGATATTACTCAAGTAGCAGTTGACTGTACTGTAGCAATATATATATAATTTATATATATATGTTTATAGATATTTATATATAGCAGCTAAAAATGTACTTACTTTTAAAATTAAGTCATAATTATTATTAACTCTGAAGAAATGCAGATAATTTTGCGTAATTAATCGTTTCACATATAATATAGCGTTATGTAGACTTGAAAAGAAAATTACACGTGACGATGCGTGCTACGCGTACGTATAATAAAAGTGTAAAACTATTTATGCACATTATCTAGTGTCTATTTATATACGTGGATATCATTCTGTGTATATCTCATTTATATTTTGTAATGCATGGCATTGAAAAGGAAAACTTCCAACATGAAAAAATAAATAGACGTACATAAAACCCAAAAGAGAATCGAGTGGAAGGAATGAAGAAGCCTGCAAGCCTTGTATGTATGTATGTATGTATGTATGTATGTATGTAGATGTAGTATATCAGTACAGTAACAGTAACCAGTAACAGTAACATTGCAGTAGTAATTATATATATGTAGTCATCTAAATCCAACCAAGTACTTGTTAATTAATTAGACATAATCATGAATATAATGGTCACAATAATGTATGTAGGTATGTTCCTCTACAATTGGCTAGGTATTCTTTAAATATTTCTTAGGTATTTTATATATGACACCAAAGGTTATCTCTTCACAGCACTAGGTCTATAGTCCTGAACAGTATTTAGGTAATATATATATAGATAATTATGTTTAGGTATGTAGGTATATGTCGGTATAATTATATCAGTTTTCTCGTGTATAATTATCTGTATTTTTAGTAAATAATCTTGAATGGAATTATGAAATACACAACGCGTCCGTTGAATTCAATGGGAAACGACAGTCAATATCAAACCCCAACGTAATGGTAATCATTAATCCCGATAACAATTAATTGTCGAATTTCTTGGTGATGATCTTTTACTGGTGACAGATGCAGATGACATATTGACATATTCAACGTGAATTCTACACAACAACGAGAATATATAATAACGATAATAATCATATTACCATCAAGACTAAAACGTGAAGTGGATTTCCTTATTGCACCATAACTCCTCTATATGTAGGTATGTATGTAGAGCAACACTGTACGATACTAGCAATACATTTCGGATGCAAATAATCACCTTTTACACATGAGAAGAATCGCACTATGTAGATTTTGATTTCGAGAGGAATTAGCTCGATGTACTGTGCTATAACTATTTACTGTTGCATATATATTACTCCCTATATCGATTTTATACATGTTTATACTTACTAGGTTAGCGTAATCGTCACTGCTATAGAAAAGGGCTGTTAATTTTGAATGAATCCTTGAAAACACAGGTTCTGGTTCTGGGTTCTGATTCCTATTAAATGCTTTTTTAATGGTTGCGGTTGCGGTAACGGTAACGGTTTCCAGTGAAGATTGCAAGCTGCCATGAATGAATTCGTATTAGCTTTTTATTTTATGGAGGAAGTTTGAGGTTATTTGACTCATAGAATTTTTTTTCTGCCACCATCTGTTCAGCAGCTAAGATGCATTTTCCTTTTATATTTTGTATGTGGAGACATACATACCTACACATACACATATATTATTTTCCTTTATTGTTTTATTAGTTATTCCATTAATCATTCTTACGTGCACTTCATGTAAGTGTTACCACTAAAGTAGCTGCAGTTATAGATCTAGAAATTTAAAGTATATATTTCCACACGTGTATACCTATATGTAGTATACCTATGTAGATTTATTTAGTTCTCGTATGACTTTACCTTTATTATTATGTTAGAGTAACGTAAGTACGTACTGCATTTTTAAAGATATTTTTCCCATTGCAGATGAAGCGAGTCATGTAATAACGTGTGTTCGAGTATATGTATGTAGGTAAGTAATTATATATGTATATTTGATGCCGCTGAAATTACAGATTAAAAGACGACAATGTATATAGTTTTATGCTCGATCTATTCAGATTAGATTCCAAAGAACATACATAGGTAATACAGAATGAATGCAGAGTCTATAGAATTACCATGACATCATTATGGTTTTAAAGGTACCAAGTGTGGGGAGCATACACAGTCTATACATTCTATACAGTACAGATATTTATATATTGCAGCATGGCATGAACCCAACCCAACCAAACCAAACCAGGAATGATACTTAAAACCCTAATAATATGAAATATAGATCTAACCTAGGCAACACACACACTCGTCTGTAGTAGTGCTTTGTCGAAGGAAATAAAAGTTTGACCGTATCCAATGGCTAAATCATTAGAACTAGAAATTTAATACACACGTCATATAGAAGGTATAGCAGACAATTGAATCGATCGGAAGCATTGTAGTAGATTGAAAAGTTCCCATTATTACGTATGATTAGACTTTGAACAGACACAACGTTCGATTTCAACAGTTTCCCTGGTGGCAGACGAAGAAGCTAGAAGAAATACTGGAGAGAGAGAGAGAGAAGTGAAGCAATCTTTACACTATCGATTAGTAGAATAACATGTAATATAGACTTACTATGTACGTAATTATATGCATCCAGAATCCGGCAGAGACAATTCAACCGAATGACAATGACCATGTGAAACCAAGACAGTTGATAGTTATACATATTACAGATATAGTATTACCACCACACATGTTTTTACAGCTAAAACTATATATGACGTAACATGTAGTTAAGTAATGCTAGTATTTATAATAACAAAGATTTTCTTTTCGAGTCTATCAGTTGCGAAACCATTGGAAATGTACAAAATAAGACTAATGGATTATTATACGACTACATAAAATATGACGTCCCGATGTTCCCCATTTTGGTTCCATCTCCGACTTTTCATTGAAAATATGGATGGATCGCATTTTTTTAATTTAATCTTTGTTTCTCAATTGTATCGGTTGGAACACCCTCAGTCAATATCATATTCCCATTAACTTTAAAGTCAACGCTACATACCATACCATATATCATATCATACCATATCATAACATATCATATCATATGATCATCAGTTTCTTTCCTTGAATACTTGTAAGCTTGTCACTAGAGTTCAATTCGGTACAAACTATGAAAAATTGATACAAATTTAAACGTTTCAACGCACTACTTAAGCAAATAGCATAAGTAATAACTACATAGTAGAAGTAACCTGGCACCTCTATGTATTTTTATATATAATAATAATGTATAATAATAATAATATGTATATATAATATCATTATAATTATTTTATATATTATATATTTAATATAGGAGTTCTTGCGTCTAGCATTGTTGAGTAAATAACAAGTTTCATGTATTATTAATGATTAATCAATACCTACATTTATCATTATTCATTATCATCATCATCATCATTATAATTGAGGAATCAAGCTAAAAAGCTGTATGTAGAAGTAATTACACAGTGCGGTCACATTTTTCTATGGTGTGTGCACATTGGTATGCACACTTTGGATTAGATTTCCACTTCTAATTGTCATTACGATTTGGTATTGTTTTTACTTTCCAATTTTAAGCACACAGTGGGTGGAGGTACTCATAATTTATAATTAGATAATATGTTAATGATGTAAGTACATAATAATAGCGTAGTTAATTTAGTTCTAATGAATGATTTTTTTTATAGAATCAGCCATTTTCCCCTAGTTTCATCATCCCTATATAGGTAGGTACCCCTCTTACGTTAGGTTACGTATGTACACGTCCTCCCTTGTCTAATGGTTAATGAAGATATATCAGCTTCCTCATTCAGTTCCCGTATCAATAATAATCTATTCCCTACATAGTCGTAATAATATGTTTCCACTTAAAAGTAAATTTCACATCCAAGCATCAAACTATATCTTTTTTCTGTGAAATGAATCTCAATTTTGCTATTTTTCAAGGCATCAATCAGCACCGAAATTCTTGAATTATTCCTATATCTATATATTATCATATAATATACAGAATTATATATCCTCAACATCTTTGCAAGAATTTCTTTATCATTAGCTTAAAGAGTAAATAATTAAGTCAAGTTCCTAATTAGTTCGTATTGTTTTTATTCTCGCTATATAATCATAGGTGAGTAGGCTTAATCGTAAGCTTAAAATAACTGTAACTGCCCTAAAATAACAGCACGTACCCAGTAGCACAGCGTTAATATTTTTTGAAAAGCCACGAATTATGATTTTTCCTAGAATCTAGGTTATTAATGATACAGCATCCCTCAGACATCTAGGTATACTTAGGCATACCTATAATTATATATATTTATGTAATATCATTACGTTAGCAGCACAACTTATTTTGTTTTGCAATTCAAAAGTTGAAAAACAACTGGAGTAATTTATCAAAAATAATGCGGAATTTTTCACAGTGCATTTCTACATATATACTTAGACCATGTCTGAGAGTACAAACACAAATACTTAAAAACTAAAGAATAACTCGACAGAATGTAAGAGAGGAACACATGAGAAAAGAAGAGAAGTTTCTCCGTTAACTCCAATTCCAATGATAGCAATAATAGGTATTGCTAGTTGAACCGTATATAATCTTGAACAATTCGAGTGTTGCAGAACTGTGATTAATATATGTACACTTTATTACATACTAATCATTAAATCATGATTCCAAGGACTCACGATGATACTTGGGTGATAGAATGATAGAGGAAGAGAGGGAGAATCAGAGGAGGAAGTCATCATGGTATCCCAGTCGCTCTATCACCCATCCAGTCAATTCAAGTCAAGTCAAACAAGTCTCAGTTGAGCACGTAAAATTACAATGTGAACATCATCCTTGCTCCTCCTTCACATCATTTTAGATATCTACTGGATAATCGTCATCCCCTTACCGTCGTCAGTGAGGAGGATAACGATATCTTAAGAAGATTATCCTCCAATCATCTCACAAGATCGGATTTATAATTATTACTATTTTATTACTCTTCCAAATGTGATTCCTCCTGCACAGCATCCACACGCCTGACATACTCCTCCATGCTCCATACAATCATACTTAATCAATTTAATGAACTCAGTACCTACACCTACATTGACTATACCTACATACCTAGCTATAGTAAAGTACACCAGATTGCTAGACATACCTAACCATATATCTAATGACATATAATATATCATAGTATCTTCTCTACGATAATAAGGAAATGCAGTAACGGTACGTTTGAAGTTAAATACAGACAATAGTTGAAGGTAATTATCATCATACGCTCCTACTATTTAGCTGTATAATACCATTAAGAACTAACTAGCTTTTATTACTTCGTTTAGTGTACGGCTTGGGTGTAGATGTATTGCTACTTATTGAAAACTAAAGCTCTTGGTTGCAGTTCACTATGTATAATAATGATTTACCTACGGATATATTATTTACATACGTATTAGCTTTATTATTTTTTCCACCTACAGACTGGCAATACCCTGATTGTATCCACAACATCATAAACTTGTCAATATGTACTTTGACGAATCTTTTGGATACTCGCTTGTCCATCTCGATGTCCGAAAAGTTAAGTAAGCTTTCTATATATTATTATTTTTACTAATAGAGTTCCAATTTGCTTTTCGTCTCCTTCTCTAAACGATATCAATGTTTTTAGATCAAATTTCATAAAATAAAGGGATTTCATTGGAGACGCTTTGTCAAATCAAGTGCATCGTTTTGTCATGCAAGGATACAATGAGTAGTCGAGGACTGTGTGTAGGTAGGTAGTTGTATAGTTATAATTGATAATTACTGGGTAGACGGGTAGTGGGGTAGACTATTTAGAGTAAAATTACTGTCTACGTTAGATTTGTGAGAACGGTTGACCTGACGGCTGGGATATAAAACGAGATTCGGCGTCATAATTTAATAATGTTAAAGACTATCAAGACGAACGATGAATAGCGAATTAGGAATTAGTTTAAATCTAATTAGAAAATCATTGTCTCGTCTGATGGACAAGTTTCCACTTCCACAGGCAATTAGGCTGAGAGGCAAATATTAGTGCGTTCATAAATATCCCATATCTTCTTTGACGTACATACGAACGAACGACCGACTGACTGACGATGAGGATGAAATAGCTATGACTATATACATACATTCTATGGATAGACAACAGGGTCATTAATCTCGCAAAGTCCGTATTTGCCAAAAGTATTACAGACACACACACACTATACGACAGTATGATGTAGTCTCTCATGTCATCCTTCACTTTGGTTTACTTTAATTACTTTTTACTTTTCTAGATAGCGAATGAAAAATTAAGTTTATATGTAACAACTTCTTACACTGGAGTTCGATAGAGAGTATAGAGACTCGTCCACATTATTATTCGTCCGTCTAACCGTCTATATAATTAACGTAATTACTATGATAAGTAGTCGTAGAGTCTAGAGTAATGATTGCAACTATGAAATAGTTGACGACAGTAGATCTACCTATACTACTTACTATACCTACCTTGTATCCCTACACGTAACGTTTAAGTTTATGGAAATACGAATATACGAAGCGAAGGAGTATGATGTGAATAATGAATTAGGAGTTTACAAAGGAGAAGAATTTTATATTTTTTGATCAGTACTCGAGATGGTCAATATTATACCAGTCTTTTGCTTTCATTGAAATCTAACTATCATTGACCATGCTCTCATCATGCAAAACCCATATAAATACCCAATAGTTAGGAATGACCCTATTATAAAGTTAGACTAAAACGTAGCGCACTTGCCGTCTAGCAGCTACCCCTATATAATTATACTTAGAATAATCTATTTTACTTATATTTAGTCTAATTACTATAATTACATTACCTATCTGCTAGATATATAATCTATTGTAGTAGTAAATTACGGTTAGAAATAAACTGCGGATTCGTGAAATACGAAAATCTTTGGAATTACAAATACTTTTATCATCACGTGTAATGTATATTATTATGCTAAGTAATAATAACAAAACGATCGAATTTCCTCCAAAGTCATTTAACAAGTGACGAAAGAAGCAATAAAAGCCAAGCACCACGGAAAGAAAACGGTCGAGCTCTACGGCTACATGACGTATGCAATGTAATGTAATGTGATACCTACCTTAGTCATAGTGGTAGTCGTAGTCGTATAATCGTACTAACGATAAGAATTATGTGTAAATCAAGAGGAAAAGGTTAAAGTTCATTTTTCCACTTCTTACTCTCTTACGCTTATAAAGATTTACCGCTCATGTCTCGGTGGATCTTGGATCATGTTAAATAGAGAAAGAGAACGGAATGAAAGGGAAGAAAATAGGAAAAGAATACGAAGTGAAAAGTTTGTTCAACAACTATACCTACGGTTATATACGACTCTTTCCACTCTTGACTGTTTCAGACGCTTCAGTGCTTGCAGGTGTATGTACTGTATACTTATTGTAGGCTGGGTTTAGAATTGTAATTTGGAATGGAGTAGTGTAGACCAGACCCGACCAAACCAGACCAGACCAAGACCAACGAGAGGACCAAAAGCCATCAAAAGCTCGAGCCAAAGTCTTGAAGAGGTAGAGAACTGGCAGTCAGCAGGTTTAGAATTCCAGTCGGTATGCAGAGCAACTAGTTTCATGGTCTTGGAGGTTGATGGTGCAGCGGGAGGCGGAGGGTGCAAGATCGATACGAGCTTCTGCAAGTGCATCCTCCGAGTCAACCACCCAGTAACCCAATGTATCCGTATCGTACGTTGGAATTATCGTCACTTCTGCCATAAATCAAAAGACCAAGAGCAACTTTCAAACTATTATTCCACACAATCTTATCAACAAAGCCAAAAATAAATGGTTAATATCGATTTTCCACGTGCTTCGCTCATTTAATCACATACATGTTCCTTATCTCTTCCCCATCTCCACCATATCAGCATATTTACAATTTACAGCGGCGTACCCCAACACCGGAGTCTCAAGCACAATCAGATCCAGAATTACAGATCCACAACTACACATGTGTTCCCTTTCATATCTCATTGACGCCTCGCAGCGGACGATGAAAGTTGAACGGAATCAAAATAAAAGTTTAGCCGCTGCCAGCACAATGCTCAGTAACTTTGACTTATTGGAGTAAATGGGAAAGAGATGAGTTCGTGAACTGGAAGCTTTAGATTTTGAATTATCTGTATGCAAAGAAACCAGATGCGCTTGCCTTGTCACAACCACGTACGAAGTTTGTGTTGTGAATTGACATCGAAATAATTGAAAACAGAATTATATTTACACGGGCAACCAAGTGTAAGGGAAATGGAAAGGTTGGCTAGGAGATGAAAGGCAATACCTGAGTAGGAATTCAATATTGGAAAGGTAAACGTAATGATAATGTAAGCAGCGGCAGAGGTGGATAATGTATGCGAAGAAGAAAGACTTACCGAGGTTTTTATCATCCCACTGTTGTTTTCCTTGAAGCAGTCCATCAAAGACTTCCCGACTTGGCTCCAGACCGCTGAAGACATAATACCGGGAGCGGATCAGACGGAAGAATTCCGAGTCACAGTAGTTTGAGTTGCCATGATGAGGAACATAAGCCAGGTCGACGTAGATTGGGTTGGTATTTTTGGATGAACGATGATGTGATCTGCCTCTGCTCGTTGAATGTCCAGCACCAGAGGACTTGGCGGGTGTTCCTGGATTTTTTCTGTCTACACTCTTATCTTTTTTTGGCGTGCCCTTGGCCAAGCCCGTAGAGGACTCAGGTTCGTTGTTAGTATTACCATGAGTAGATGGTTGCTCATCGGACTGAACTGGAGGAAGACCGAGAGGCTTTCCCCATGTTTTCAATATATCTTCGCCCTCAGCCTCTTTCTGTCTCGAAGAGCTCGAGGGAGCGGCCGTTGATGAAAATTCATACTCGGAGCTGAAACTACTAGCTCCGGCTGTCGACGAGGTACTCTTGCTCTCCTCCTTTACTTCCATTTTGGTGTTCCCATTACCGGGATCTGTTGCCTTATGTATTATTGTGCTTGTGGAGGAAGTTGATGTTATTGTTGTGATTGTTACTGGAGATGTTCCAACGGTTGAGAGTCCAGAACTGGAAGACTCGAGAACCGTTCGACTCGTGCTACTACTAGTGGTTGAGGTTACACTGGGCGCATTGCCGTTTTCCAAGTCTTGAGAAAGCGGTCGAACGTCCTGTTGTTGCTTTTCAAGTCGGTGGCTATAATTATCTAAATCTTCATCTATTACCAGAACATCTTTGCCACCTGCAACCGTACTTAACTGACTATCACTAAATTCTCCAGAAGAGTATGAACCCTCATCTATTAAGTCGTGAGACATGGGGAAGTAACTACTGGCGCTGGACTTTTCCAGCTTCTCTTCCAACGTCGATTCAATTTTGCGCGTTTCTTTTTCTAAGGAAACAAGCTTTTGCTCTATTTCCGTAATCTGAGGGATGGATTGTGTAGTAATAATGGTAGTGGTGGTAGTAACAGAGGCGCCAGAGCTGTCCACAGCAATGCTAGTGCTTGTCTTGGGAAGAACGTCAGAGGAAAATATAATGGATTGATTAGAATCCCGAGTTGAGAGTGAATGTGACTGAGAATCCTCGCCGTAAACACTTTCTTCGTCAGTCGGGTTCTCTTCTACTTCGTCGTCAGCTGCGGAACCGAAAACATAGCCATAACCTCCGTAAAAGGACGTGCCTGGAGACGTTTTGCATACTTCTTTCTCCTTCACAACTTCGACAAATTGGCTACTTGCCCCTTCCTCAGTTGCCACCACTTCGGCAGATGAGGAGCTTCCTCCTGGAATCTCTTCTAGATGTTCAATAATTTCGGAGGCTCGTCGTCGACTTTCAAGCAAAGATTTGACACCATCCTTTCTATCCAAATCGCTACATACTTCTTGAGAGCTAAACCTTCGCGTAATCACCGACTTGCTCGTAGTTGCTCCTACGGATATTACTGAACCTTCTACGACGTGCTTGGTAATAGCGTCTGAGGTGGAACTAGAGCTAGAGCTGGCAATACTTTTACTCTCTAAAACATCCGACTTAGCTGTAGACGAGGATGAGGATAGTGAGGAGGATTCGACAATTTTAGACGAGGTGGAAGAGGCAGACGAGGTAGACGGGAAGGGTTCGGGTTGAGGAGTTTTCTGAGGCTCCACTTCTGGTTTCATCTTCTCCTTTTCTTGCTCAATTTTGCTGGATAAATCCTCGGAGGGAAATTGTAGCGAACTTGCTGCAATCGCATCCTTGACAGTGCCGGTTGGGGCGGATGAGGAGGACGAGAAACTGCTGCTACTGTGGACCGAGGTGGAAGAGATTGTGTGGGTTTCATGAGCATGAGATGCTTGCTCAATATTTGATTTCTCTTTTTCTGCTGTTAAGTTAATAAGCTGGGTTGAGGTTTCCAATGTGTACATTGATGAATGGCTCGTCTCTTCCACTCCTGACTTGGATAAATCTCCGATGTAATCTCGACAGAACGTTTCACTGGTTTTACTACTCGACGTTCCACTACTCCTCTCGTCTATTTTTTTCTCAGCCCCATCTTCATCCTTCTTCCTCTCAACAGATTCTGTCTTGGGACTCAGACCCGTAACAACAGAGCTAGTCAGGTCTTCCTCTTCTCCCTTCTCGCTTGTCGTCGACGATTCAATTTTTGATTTAAGTTCTACATCTCTCACTGATTCCACCTCAGTTTTTATGGACTCACATGATACTGCAGACTTGGACGTGGAGGTTTCAGCATGAACGATCTTCGAATCCTCGTGTATTTTAATTTCTTCTTGATGAGTTATTATATCTTGTGTCTTTGACTTAACTTCTACCTCGCTCTCAGTTTTACTGCCTCTAGCTTCGCAACTAATTTCTGACTTGGAGATGGTTTCTTGGTCCTCAGATAATCCTTCTACTTGCTCTTTACACACTTTTATTATAGTCGAGCCTATTTCAACCGACTCAATCTCATTAGTAGAAGCCAGCACAGATGATTCCTTCTTCTTGACATCGTCCGTTTGGATTTGGGTACTCGATAAAATAGAGGATTGTTGTAAAGTCGTTGATGCATCAACCTGTGGTGAGTACATAATATCTTTGTCTGGTTTACTCTGTGTAAGGGAATCGGTGGATGATGTTACCTTTATTAGTTCCTCAACAGTAAAAGAAACAGATTCACCTGAGTAGGCACTGTCAGTACCAGCTGAAAGGGAGCCCTTTGAAGTGCTCGATTCATTTTCTTTTGCAGTTGAACTTGAAACGAAAGATGATGTGGATGCGAGTGCTGAGCTCGAGCTGAGTTGTTCTGATTGAACAAAAGTCGATGTGGATGCGGTCAGATCGAGGGAAGACGTCGAGTCTTGGAAAGACGACGTTCGCATGTAATCACTCGTCGAGGATACATCAGAGGATTCAAATGGAATTTCGGATTGAGAAATAATTTCTTGAACGGACGTCGAAGAAATATCTAAAGGCTTTTCAATGTCGGTCTCAGCTGTGCTCAGTCCAGATTCCTTCTTCTCCGTCTCTTGACCTGATTTGAATTGGCTAGTAGTAGTGGAAGTAGCGTCAGAAGATTTGGAATCAAGACCCACATCTAGGTTAGCGACCTCCTCAATCTCCTTCTCCCTAGCAACCGAGTCGAATTGACTTTGGCTCAGTGGTAAGTGTTCCGAACCAACATCAACATCAGAAGCAGTCGAAGATCTATGGGAAATGTGGAGTGCATCAATTGATTTTTCTAAACTGTCGCCTTCCGTTTTGTCCTCGATGTAAAGCTCTTTCCTCTCACCCTCCTTCTCATCTCTTGGCTCCGATTTCCCATCCAAAACACCGCCTACTACATTATCACCATCAATTAGAATCGATTTTTTCACCAATGTAGTTCCTTCTTCACTCGCGCAAATTACTTGACTTTCTTCAGCAATAATTGGTTTTTCCTTGGAATCATCCGCTACTTGGTGTCCCTGTTGAACTAATGGGCTGGATGCTGAGGTTGATTGTAATTTTTCTTCCACCTCTTGCAAAACCTGCTCGGCCTGTTTCAGCTTCTCCTCAACTTTACTCTCGACTGCCTCCAGAACGGAGCAAACAACCTTCTCGGCTTTATTCACGGATTCTGTTAGCTCAGATGCTAAATCAGCGATAGTTTCCCCGTACGTCGGACCAACGGATGCAGTTTCTTGTACAGATTTGTCTAAACACTCCGAGGCGGAGGCAGACTCTTCCGCTTTGTCAACACCGACAGCTGCAGGTGGTCTATCGTTCACTGAAATCACTTTGGCGGAAACGTCGCTAGAATAAATGTCATCGATTTCGCTCTCGCATTCTTTGTTAGCCGCCGAATTCAAATCGGTCGACGTTGGAGATTGGACTGCAGCGAGTAATGCTGTGTCGTCGTCCTTCTCCGTAGTGTCTGCCGTGTGGGTGTCAGACACAATTTCATCAAGTGATTGAATATTGCAACTATCCGTGGTTACATCCCTTTCATCCTTGAACAAAGATTGATTGATTTCCACGGATGCACCGGAAACTGTAGCTACCGGTACAGAGCTCTCGACTTCATTGTCCTTCGTGTCAGACGGAGATTCCGAGGATTTAGTAGTGGCAATTGACTTTTTATTTTCGCTCGTTTTCTCTTCTGTCTCAACTTGAGCTGGGGAAGTGCTGCCCGACTTCTCATCCTTAGTCTTGGTGAGGTCTTGGTCAGCTTCAGTGGTCGTATCATCGACGACCGTTGGACTTTCGTGTTGAATGGAAACCAATTTATTTGCTAATTCGACCGACGACGGAACCGCTGACTCGGTTTGTTTTTCCTCATCCACCTCCACATCGGCATCGGTATCTTGAACAATATTTGTTCCACATTCCGTGAGTATCGACCCAACAGTTGACCCAGAATCTGGAATAATTTCTTTCTCATCGGAATCAATAGTGGCGTTAATGCCAGTCGCCGGCTGGTCAGGACTACTTTGAACATCACCTAACGGCTGAGTCGTAATGGTAGGACTCGGAGGATCAGTAATTATAATTTCCTTCTCAGGGATAGTTTCGCTTTCCAAAATGGACGATGATGGGATTTTGTCGATTACATTAGAATCAACTTGGAGTTGTTCAGCTGCAGTTATCGTTTCCCCGAGAATCGTGTCAATTTGCACGGTTTTATTTTCACTTGTGGTAGCGATGTCCGTGCTCGGGCTCGTGCTCTGGGTCTGCTCTTCTTGTGTGTGCAAGACTTGGTCTACGGTTTTAGTTTCAGCTTCGTGTTCCTCCTCCGAAACTTTCTCGTCCTGGTCTGCGGGTAATGTTGCGCTCTTTGGCGTATCATCGGCTTTACCTCGTATGGATGGATCTTCAGCCTCGTATATGGTTGGGATAATAGCTAAATCTTCAGGAGATTGGGAAATTACAGCAGCACTGAGCGTAGTGGCAGCGGTCAACAAACCGGAGCGAATAGCTCCCATAACTGGCTCATCTGTTTCGTAAATATCCTCATCATCTACGTCTGATTTATCGTCTTCATCTTCCTCGTTTTTCCCTGGTAATAAAAACAATTTTTCTTCCCCAACATCTTTTACAACCTCGTCGGCTTTTACTGCATCGGCGTCTGTAGTGGGAACGTGACTTGCGGCAACTTCGACGGATTGATTTAATTGCTCAGTTATTTTCTCTTGTTCTTCAGTTTCGCTCGCTGGTGCTGTTGCTGTTCCTCCTCCTGCTGCGTCCTTGTCTTTGGAAACAGCGGTGAGAGGAGTAGCAGAGGAGGTGGAAGATTCATCGCTGTGGGATAATTTTCTCTCCTTCTCGTCCGAGAGCAGGGTGGTGGTCGTGGTGCTAGTTCCAGCTGGAGTCGCACTCGTTCCCGTCACTTCTTCCTCCGTCTCGGCATGAGCTAATTTCGTGCTTTCTGCCTCATGTATTTCTGATGAGGCTGTATTCGCCTCAGACGTGGAAACTTTTGTAGTCGCTTCTGCAGTAGACGGTGAGGAGGGATGATCATCCTCCTGTTTCGCGTCTGAATAATTGAATTCCGAGCTCCCAGCGATTGACACTGGTGGGGTTGACGGAGTAATCACCACTGATGTGATTGGCTTGGCTGCCAAGTCTGAAGCAAGTTTTTCTCCTTCCGGAGCCAGAGCTACGGTGATATCAATGATTTTCCTCTCCTTACTTTCCTCATCGACTACATCCTTCTTATCCTCCGACTTGACGTCGGCACCTTTCTTCTCATCCTCCACATCGTCAACTGTGTCTGCATCCGTTACTATTTTCTCGACCACTTTTGAGGTGGAGGTGATTTCCTCCTGCTTTTTCTCCGTGATCTCCTCTGAATGCTTTTCAATTTCTTCCACAGCTTCGGTTTGAATTGGTTGTGAATCCTTGTCGGGAGTTGTGGGTACCGTGCCCTTATCATCGGGTCCTACTGTTTCGGTTTTTGCTGATTCAAATGGAGCTGGAGGGAATGTTTTTGGTGGACTCTGTCCAAGAAGGGATTCGAGAACAGGTGACACTGCTGCATCTATTTTAGTCACTGTCGCAGCCAGTTCGCTCTCGGAAGGTAGGAGAATCGTGTCTGGATGTACTTCAGTCTTGGTGACATGATCTTGATCTTGATTGGTTTCTGGCAATGATTGAGGTAAATCCTCGACGATGGGTCGAGGAACGGGAGACGGAGACGAAGGTAGATTTGCAATTTCGATGGCTTCTACACCTGGATCTTCTTCAGAGAGCTCCTCGGTGTCGGCCTGATCATCAATGAGTTCATCGGTTTCATATGTTCCAGGCTCAACTTCCTCATGAACAGGCAAGTCGGCGACTTCATCCGGAGTTCGGATCACCTCACGCGAGACCCGGGGTAGCTTTGATGGGATGGCTGAAGGAATGCCAACTATTTTCTCTTCCTCCTTTATTTTATTTATTTCAGCAGTTTGATGCTCAGCGAGCTGTCGTCCTTCCTTAAGTAATTTATCGATACCTTCCTGACTCGTGATTGTCTCCTGGTATGGCAGTGGGCGTATGAATTTTGGATCGTCCTTATCCACCACACGTGGTTTATTCTCCTCCGTGCCCTCGCTCTCCTCCTCCACATACAAGGTACTTCGCACCTTCTCATCTTTCTCATCGTCACCGTCTTTGTCTTGGGCTGTAATCAACTCGGATTCGGGAGTCGTGGCTGCCGTCTCTTTCGGACTGTCTACATCTTTAAGGTCACTTTGTTTTGTATCTGGAGCAGATTGAGTTTCGGTTCCAGCCGTTGCTTCCAGTTTTACATTTTCCCCTTGAATGACTTTCTCGCATTCCTCTTGACTTCCAGCTGGCTCGCTTTCCAATACTGCTTCAGGGACTTCTTGCCGCAGCTCCGAGCTCACTTTCACTTCCACTTCCACCTCTCCAGCACCCGCTTCACCCTCCTGTTCAATCTTCTCACTAGCCTTATCATCAGCCAGCTCTTTCTCCGCCTTCGGTGTTGACTCAGTCTCGTTGTCAATTAATGCCGTGTCGAGCTTTTCATGTAAATCATCGCGTTTCTCGCTCATTATGTCGACGACGGGCAGGGATTCACACGTTTGTTTGCCGCTGCCAATATCTTCCGGCTCTGCTTCTGCAGCTGCTGACGCCGTCGCTGGGGTGGATTCAACCTTCCCAGTTTCCAAGGTTTCCACCTTTTCACCTTTGAATTTTTCGCTGCTTTCTGTTTCCACTTCCTCCGCCACAGTTTCTTTCTCTGATGATGGGATTACCTCTGGTTTTTCCTTGGACTTTTCCGTGTCATTGTCTTGTTTTTCCTCAATCTCTGCCTGGTTGTCCTCTTCCTCCGTCCCCACTGGGCTTAGTTCAGTCGTCTCTTTTTCCTCAGGCATTTCCTCAGATTTTATTGTCTCGGTAATTGTATCCGTGACATTTGTGTCGGATTGTTCGGG